>DWAP01001456.1:0-15783 GCA_018230625.1 Heliconius eleuchia
GCCGGTTTTAAATGCCAGGGGTGGTAATGATCCGGTCGAGTCTGCCCATGCATGTAGCCATTGCTGGCCACGTGACTACCACACGTACTTTAGTCGCCTCTTACGACACCACCAATACCAGGATGATCCTATTCTAGGGATCACACGGAATATAAGTTATTGTCAGTGTTATTGTTATAACTTAACTTTCAGGATACTTGTTTTGAGTGGTTTTGTATATGAATCTTGTTACTTGAACGAGGAAATGATAAAATACATTGTCTTGAGAAGGAATCGAACCCACAATCGTTACGTTGACAGTTAGATCAAATGCTATATCAATAATAGTAAATATTTAAGAATAAAATAATTAAGTTATTAAAAAAATATAGTAAAAGTCATCCTTTAACGTAGTTTAGATAGTACAACTTTAAAATTTAAATTAAATCTACAGTTGTTCTGTAATATATAACTATTTGTTGGCACAAACCGGAGCAATTGAGCATGTATTTATATGTTTTGTCTAGTTATTTCTAATAATGTCCTTGGGCGAAGGCTCATGGACATTATTAGAAATAACTAGAAAATTATAAGCCTAACCTTCGTTTAGCTTTTCATCAGATTCTTCAGCTCGTTTGCCCCTTTTTGCAACAAAACAGAACACCTGGAATAATTGTATGGACTATAGTTGTCTGTATTTATCTTATCTAGTAAAGAATCTACACTCTACAAACCTCTTTCTATAAATCAAAACAATTTTACTCTCATTATCAAATAATTTATTTAATAAACACATTAAAAATTTTGCGTTATTTTTAAACCTATTAAATAATTCAATGCTGGTTTATTTCTTCCTTAAATCAAGGGTGTAGTCAATGAAATGTAATGAATGAATTTGAATGTGTTTAGTATGCGCCACGTCCGCCGACGAGACGGTTCCATTAAAAGTTGACGAGGTATGCCGAATGGTAAGTGGTCACGATGTACCTGAGAATTCAAATAGTTTCACGGTGTATGTCGCATATAACAGGGGAGGCAGAGGGAACCTAGGCTCATTCTAATGCTAGTGTTAGGACACTCCCCAATTTTCGCGACTGCGAACTGAGTGGCGGAACACAATGCCACGCTTTGTCTAAAAATAATCCATTGTTACGAATAGGAATCGAACCTACAACCGTTGCACTTACAGTCAAACGCTGTGCTGTGGTCTCAAAGAGCATTTCTTTGTGAAGGTATATTTTGTATTTGTAACTTATGAATGGCATTGTATTTTTAATGAGTTGTACAGGCGCATACCTTAGGCATTTCTCTTTTAACCGATTCAAAAGAAGAGTAACTTCCATGTTAACATATACATTTAAAATGTGGATCCATCGACCTTTCCACCATATTAGAATCGATTTAAAATATTGTTTTCATTTCAAAGATTGTTTTGATTTTGTGGTGCCATTGCCAATAACTTAGAGTCTGATAATGGAATTGTGGAATCCCAGGGAAATCGAAGGACATAGTCTCTCTTAATGAATACAGACGTAAAACATAATGATTACATTAAATAACTCGGTTATAATTTAAAAAATACGTTTAAAGACAACCAAGAAAGTGCATTTTAATTTCAATATAAACGATTAACCTAAGCTGTTATTATAAAATATATATATTTTTAATGCCCTGTAAAAGCTAGGAGAAAAAAAATAGCACTTATAACTGGTATATGTTTAAACTTCGCTCATCTTTGATTATGACACTACTGAGTGAATTTTAATGCGATTTTAACTAGTGCAATGTCCATGGTGTCGTACAATAACTGCTGTATATATATATATATATATACATATATTTAACAATTTTCATGTTTGTGAAAGCAAAAATGGCCTATTTTGTATTGAATGGTATTTTTACAATTTTTTTTATTCAGATTTTCGCCTGAAATTAACTCAACGCTGCGCTTCACCTTGTCAGAACAAAGAAAATAATATATTTACTTTAGGAGAATCTTGTTTACAGACAGACACTGTCCCACTCCGCCAAGATGACCTCGTTCAATGATGTTAAGGTGTTACTGTCTCCAGATCATTTTTCCGTCATATATTATAACGACTCTTTCCCTGCTTTTTTTGTAATTAGCTCTAACTAATGATATAGAAGATGATCTTCAAATCTAAATTGAAGTGCTTAGGTTTCAACACGCGTCGTCAAATACATTAATGGCTTAATGATTCATTTGAAATGAACAGTCATGCTATTTGGCCAGGTGCTTGTACAAATTAAAACGTGCCAATCCGTCTGGGGTCAAAATCCTATAAGATTTTCGCTGTAGCTCTTATATCTATGAACATTAGGCCGTGGGCCATTCTTAGTGGATAAAGAAAATCTAAACGTAAAAGGCATAGGTTGATCACGATTTATATGAATTAGACCTGATTGCGAAGCAGGTTAAACTATTGATATCGTTTTAGTCACTCCCTAATATAGATGGCGATGACTACTTTAATATTTTTTTGTTACTATTAGTTGTTGTGTATTGTTCAAATTAGTGTTATTTTGATTGAATTTTTTGCTGGTTATTCAGTACTTGAACTTGCTGGGTGTACCTAAAGTACTCGATCTAACGATTATTGGAAGTGAGCTAAAAGGTAATAATATAAAAAAAACTTATTTATAACTCAAATTGTTTACACTGTTTACACTAGCTCATCTCATTTGCACCACATTGTAGATACTTCATAGTTAAATAATTAAACATTACATACTCTCAAGAACAGGTTTACAAGGGCCAATTTAGTATGTTATGTCAACAAAAGCATTTTGTCGGCCGTTAAGAAGTTATGTGTCTATTCTTTGTTATTTTATTATTTAATATTCATTGATTTAAGATTGCATAACGTTTATATTTGAATAAAAAAATATTTCTTTTTTCTTTATATAGATATAGATTTGCGTAATTTATGTTTGTTAATATGTATTTCCTTTTATTTTTTTATATAGTTTTTTTATATCTAGTGTTGTTGGCTTCTGCGCTTACTTGAAAATTATTTTATGTGATAAATCTCAAAACATTCGATCTTCTAGAATAAGTCTAGGTCTGCCGGCGCGGCGTCATGGATGAGATTTCTGACTTTTATTGTAATGAAATTATAAAATTAAATTAAATAAAAAAATGCAAAAAGGGCACAAAGGCTATTTATGTAATTAATTTACTCAATGAATCCATTAATTTGAAGAAACTAAAAACATTAATTTAAACAAATTATTTTATTAGGTAATCAAAATTAATTCTTAATTTAGATTTTTGGTTAAACTAATTCGTGAGAATCATTTTATTTAAATTATTTTCATGTTCCGCTCTTGTAAGCAAAGCGCGACGTTGAGTTACGCCAATTAACATGCACTGTATCGAAAATGGTGCAGAAAGTAGGGAATGGAATATTTTAACATAGGAGGATTCTCTCTGCCTCTCTGTTATATCACAGGGTCAAAGTTTGGAAAAAAAATTGAACCTACACAACAACCAGACAACCATCCAGCAGATCAATATTTAAACCAATTTTTAACTAATTATTAATTCAACTATTATAAAGAAATATCTGTAAACACGCTGGATTGAACCAGCTTAATTTGTAAACAAAGGATTAGTTTAAAATATAACACAACAAACAACTCTTTTGTAGTATTAAACGTACACGCACGGCAACCGCGGCAATCAAATTGGATTTCTATTTGGATCCTACTTAAGACGGGAAGCTCCATCAGTGCTGTGGAAATACAGGGCTTATTGGGGTAACTTACTGTTTCTGTCGATACTGTATAAATGGAAATGTAAGCACGGCGTTAGTGTGCATTTTTTATATAAATATTAACTTTTATATATTATAACTCGTTGAGTGGCGGAACTCAACACTGCACTTTGTGTTGTTGCCTAAATGAGTAATTTTCATTAGAAAATAATTCCAAAACGAAGCCACTGCCGATCACGTTTACAGATGATGTGCTGTTGCGCCACAACGGTCTCTACTTGTTTTTATAATTATAATATAATATGTGCTTATATATTTAATAAACTAAAATAAATACTTATCGATATTAAGAGCATGTGTGTATAATATGATAAGTTGCGTTAATCGTAACAAGTTTATAGCAAACTTTCTTCCCTCCAGAAAGCTTAGAAAAAGTTTGCCCAATCTGCGCTGCACAGATGATACAACCCGAAATTAATATCTTGCACTACATAGATTAGATGTATCGTAGAGCTTTATTATTTATTATAATTTATGTATATGGTATAAAAAGTGAAGATCGAGAAAAAGTCCTATATACTGCTTAGAATATTGATCGTTCGTTCTTTCGCTTCTGATTATTTTGGAAACTTTTTATGGCTTATGGCGAGATAAAACGCTGCACGTTGCGAAAATTAATTTTTCTAAACATTTTTAAAGTGATATTCTACACTTCAGAAAAAAATGGTTTTTATTATAAACGTATGAAAATTTGAACGTAGTGGGATTTGAACCCGCGCCTCTTCGATACCGTTTAAGAAGCGGTTGATTTCTAAGGCGCAGGGTCCAATTTCGCTACGTCAAAATCTTATACTTTTTTTTTCAAAAAAACATCTCTATTTTTCCTACACTATGCTGTGCTGAGACCAACACACATGCAGTATAACCTCTAAATACTTCAGTAATAGGAACTAGATCCCATTGCTGATGAAATTGCGAATGTAAGCCCCAATGGCGATTTATTACCAACCGGTTCTAGGTATCCCCTGTATTTCAATAATCTCCATCTGTTGGTTAAGGAGGAATTTTTGGTATCTATATGTATTTATATGGAGAAACTAGCTTTTGCCTGCGGCTTTGGCCCCGTGGTCGAATGGAAATACCTTATATAGCACAGTCTATGGCACATTCTAAGTGACCGAGGTAACTCTGATCGTAGGCATAGGAGGTTCCATCGACACGATAAATGTGATATGATTTAGTCTATAAGATGTCTTTGATAATTAGACTATAAAACTTTTTCTTGTTTGGGTGCTTTTCAATCCTGAAGGGTGGCCGCTACCTTCCCAAACTCTGCTCTGTCCAATGCTAGTTAGAATAGTTATACCACGGATTTGATATCGGTCTATTCAATGCTGTTATTCAGCCATAGGCCAGATAATATTATATAACAAATTATGATTTCTTTTTTGTCAAATGAATTTCTTGATTATTATTGGGTATTTGTCTTATTGCCTGTAAATATATATAAAATTCATCATAGGAAAGCCAAGTTCAAGCCAAGGAAGTGGCTTGGCACAAAATCTGAGTGTCAATGCGATGGTTGTGGCTTAGACTGCCACTCTTAACGTAAAATACGAGGCAAACATAAATGAAACCTATTGTCGTCTGAATCTTTACTCTCTGATTCACATTTAAGGTAAACATAATGTGTTTACCAAGAACAGAACATTACAGATTAACTTAAAATACTAAACATTATATTAATAAAAGATTAAGTTTTAAACGTTTATTTTGTTAATTATATATTTTATCAAATAAACATTGTTTGATCGCTATCGACCGACGTGCTTTTTGTGATCGGATTGATATCTTGAAATTTTGACGGGTGCATGTTATTTATTTTAAATATTCGTTTGTTTTATTTTTCAAGGGTAAAAAATACGTACCTACACGTAAGAACTAATATAAGTATAGCAGTTTCAAATTAAAGTGCTTTTAATGGATAACGTGATGTTTAGTTAGTACATAGTTTAGGATCAAATCTCTACAAATTGTTTTATTTGAGTTCTTTATAACATATCTCCTCCAGAACGAAGAGAAGAAGTCCAGAGAAGAAGTCTAAAACTATTCGATCAATTTAGATGAAACTTGGGCTTCCTAAGGTGGAATATTGGAAGGTTCATCTCGATAAAATACTTAATTCCCGAGATAGACAAACAGATAAACTTATATACACTTATAAAATTTATCACACATTGGAAGTTGAAATAGATAGATCATTCTAATCAAGTATTATCCAATGCCAACAGTATCACACACAGGACAAACTGATAACCTATTTTTTTAAATCTTGAACTAAAAATCTATCTATAATTCTTAGAAAGTCAATACAATCATTTAACTTACTAAGTTCCTGTAATAAACTCAAAAGATGTCATACATAAAATGACATCATATGACGGATGACGGATGTTGCCGAATTCGGAGCGGAAACACAGAGCTCCCTCATGCAGCGTGCGTACACTTCGCCCTTCACCTTACAATGTCTGCTGGCTGGGTTCTACGACCCTAAATCACGGATTTGCATTTTTATGAAACGCCCAGAGGATGTAGGGGGTTCGATTGCAATTTTTGTATAGCGTTCCAGACGGTTGGTATGAAAGGACGGTATTAATCTTAATAATAAACATATGAATCAAATGCGTCAGTTATATTTTAGTGTTACGTCTCGTATTTTTTTTAGTTTCATCAAATGAGAACTTAGTGTCGATTCACTGTTTTTATACTTTTTCCCATTTAGAGACACTATGTGATGGTAATGGAATCTAAGAAAATTAACTTAATTACTAACTATTAGGAAAATAATTTTACTATTTAAATATTTCGATAAATGAGATTTGGATTTAATAATCCAGTAGTACGTTCACACTGCACAATGAAGACTAGAGTGTTAGAACGCATTTTCCTAGAGGCTAGAACCACATGCTTAAAAATACGGTTTTCATTTATATATTTTTTAGCTTCACGCTGTATTCCGCACATGCCAAGGTAGGCAAAGGGAAGCCGGAAATCTAGTGTTACGACACTCCGCTGGCACAATAAGGCATTTAAACACACAAGACAAGCAAAATCGGCCTTGACCTGTAACACCATGGTTGTGGGTTCTATGTAGTAAATCATTTATTGATGTATTACAACGATAAAATTTAGTACACGTAATAAATAGGTGTCCCTGAAGTTACTTTTAGTTTCAGCATTCGGTTAGTACGCGTTATGCTAATATGCCGTATATTAGCTGTTAACCAGATCCGGTATAATGTATATTGCGTAGATTATGACATAAGTACGATTTACGAACGCGATAACTATTTTAAGATATTTTATTTATCTAAAGCTTTTTTAAAATATTTTCTTAGCCTCACGCTAGTTCTTGGTTTTTTATAGCTTAAGGCTTTTTTATAACAAAGATGGCATACTGTTGGTATACTATGTTCCTCGTTTCTCGACCAATTCTCTAGATAATAGGAATTTATTGGCGTAACCCAATACTGCGTTTTGACTCGAGCGAGAATCGAACCCATAACATTGTCATGCTACGCCACGATGGCCCCAAATGGGAATTTTAGAACCATTTTCATGATTTGTTTACATAACGAGGTAAACAGAAGAAGTTCTTTCACTTTAATCACTCCCAATTTTTTCATACATGTCCTCCGCCTCTATCATCATAAGAGGTCAACAGAGCAAGAATGTTTTATACCATTCTGTTATTTCTCTATGAATATATTTCTGAAATTTAATCCTTTTAGTCCTCCCAATCCTTATACAAAATTTGAAAAAAAAAAAAAGTCAGCCTCATCCTGTATTCCGCACACCACAGGGTAGGCAGAGAGAACCTAGTATTAAGACACTCCGTTTCACACTTTCCGCTGAATTTTTCCAGGCATTGCATGTTGTTGAGTAGCGGAACTCTTCGACGGCTTTTGGTACCAGAGAGAAGACATTAAAATATTAAGAAATAATAATTCATTCTCTCGAGTGGGAATCGAACCTACAATCGTCGCGTTACAGTCATACCTTGGAGCCCCTGCGCCACAACGGCCTATAATCCTATACGATTATTAAAAACTAAATAAAAAGTAAAAATCGCGCGCACTCTAACAGCAGCCCACTCTTATTAGTTCTTTAAAGTGTTTATGTCTACGAATGGACCAGACGTGTTTACTTTGACACGATTTTCAGTGTTTAGTGTGCTATAACATTAGCACGTATGTTAAATAAATTTGGGTATATTGAATAGTTATTATTATAAATATAGTTACGTAATAATGAGGTAAACTTTAAGTTACCTTTAGAATTTTGTTAGACATGACAGGTGTTCCAGCAGTGGTCTGGATATGGACGAGATGAGCAGCGTCACGTTCCAATTATATATCTTCACACTGTATCCAGCATACAGTGAGGCAGGCTAAGAAACCAATTTGTCTGCTGAAATCTGGAGACATAATGTGTTGAGTGGCGGAACTCTACATCGTGTTTGGCCAAGACACCACAGCGTAGCGTAAGCAAATTATTAGTTTCACGCTGTATCCTGCGCACAGCAGCAGGGTAGGCAGTGTTAAGACGCCAGCCAGTTGCCAGTCGTGGTGCGGGGGCATTAAGTGTGACTGTAAATTGACTGATGGGTTCGTTCCTTTCAATAAATTAAAAGAAAAGTTATATAATTGCAAATAAAATGATTCTGTCCAGTGTTACTATTTCTAATTAAAGCACGATAGCCAGAACATAGTGCTAAAACATTTTGATACCCACTCCCGGCCCACTTTCGAGATATTGTGTGTTAAGGAACGGAACTTAACGCCGCGTTTTATGAAAACAATACATGAATGATATTTAATGTCCTGTTCTGGTAAGCCAGAATTAAATATTCAAATAAAAGTCATGGTGGTGTTCGAATCTACAATCATACACAGGAGATGTTCGTTCATAGTATGAATATTTTTTTATTTTCATTGGTCATAGGTTGGATTTTCTCGGAATAATCATCTGAGTGTACTATATAAATTCCACAAAGTCGATATGAGAACTTCCAAAGATGGAATGTACAATGTGTAAGTCATTGATGACTTAACGATTGAATGATGTCTTTGGAAGTGGGAAACGCTTTTTGAATACGAAATAATATAGTACAAGTATTGAAGTACTGTTCTCCATATTAGCCTCATAATCATAGTTAGCTATAGTTGCGCAGCGGCACACGTAGATTGAAAACTTCACGTTTGTGAGTTTGACTGGGAAGTCAAGGGAAAGAGTAATTTTCAGTTTCTCGCTCTAGAAAGAAGACAAAGCGCGTTATTGATTTAATCGCTCAACAAGCATAGCGAATGTATCGTAAGTTGGACGAAAAGAGAACGGAATATCTTTTACTAGGTTTCCTCTGTCTATCCTGCTCCGAGTATGTGAGGAGGCATATACGATGAAGCTAAAAAAATCTAGTAAAATCCCCGTTTTGACATTAGAATCCACACGTATATAAATATCACGTGCAAATTGCACATCAGCGCTCACGTTGCCATTTAAATTATTTAATATAATAAAGATATCTTGACCGAAAATCCTCAATATTCCCACCATTTTTTAACATACGACATTTAGACTAACAAATAGATGAATAACCTCAAAAATTCCGAATACCTAGATGCCTATCTGAGAAGGCTCCGTTTCGCGACGCCCGCGGCCTGGCATGCAGTACGCGTGTAGTTGCATAATAAACGTACAGCGTAAACGGTGTGGCAGAGACTGATTGAGATGGATTAACGCTGTGGCCACACATGGGGTTTTCGACGGACTTGCGCAATCTTTTTGGGCTTTCCTGGGTTTTGGGTGGTCGTTCTTAATTTTCTTTTGGGGATTGTTGTTGTTGTGGTGTTCATAAATTTTTGTTGTTTATTGGAATATTAAATAATGTGTTTTTTTTTTGTGTGTGTGGTTTCCATTCGGATAGACAAACCGCGCCGTTACGCTCCACAAATTTTATTGTATTGAAAATTGAATTGCGTTTTTACACTAGGTTCCCTAGCCAACTACGCGGGTAAAAGCGTGAATCCACTATCATCATCATTCGCAAACCAAAACCGCACAATAAATTCAAGGGAAATACATTCAGAATCACCTCCAGAGTCACGAGGTGTCCGGAATTATCCACGTCTATATGGGGTCACTAATTAACCGAGATGCCGGCGAGGCGGTCAACGACACGGGCCTTGGCATTACTTCGACTGACAGTTGCGTCACACCAACCTGTCAATAGGATGGCGTTATACATTCATAACGCATTCTTTTTTTTTTTATTATTTAGTACCACCGTTTTTTATTTTGAATTAATACATAAATTTTCGACTTATTATGTATTTAAGCTTTTTTATGATGCGCACGAGTTGTAAATTTTTTTTTGTATGTGGAATTTATTTTAGTTGTTATGTTGGTGCATGGTGTTTAATTCATGTTGTGTGTTTGTTTATGGTTTTTTCGTGACGCTTGAATTTCTTTTTTAGGCGGTGTCACGAAATAAGGATGTTTAAAATACTATTTCAGTATATTAATTTCATAAGTTTGTTTTGTTTTAATTAATATATTTTTATGTTTTAAATTAGCACTAGCCCGTTTCTCTTAAGACTAATTACTTTCTTCAAAGGTTGTCTGTAAGAGATTGCTATCAGCAATAAGACCGCCTTTGCACGCTCTGGAACTATTTTAAGATTGTTCTCTATTTTTATCTGTAACAGCTTTGTGTGCAATGAAGTTTTTCTATCTATCTATCTAATATTTGCAATTTGTCAAGGATTGGCAAGGCTTGAGCGTCATATTGCGGGGTAGAGGGTAGAGAATCTCTGTTCCTCATTTTTATGCGACAACACCAGTCATACTGAAATTTTATTTTTCAAGATTCAGATTTTGCAAAATCAAAGTTTTTTTTACCGGACTACAGAAAAACCCAAATGGAAGGTTTTATTTTTAGCGCGTTTGTGGGGTATCAAAATACCCCACACACTGCCTAATTTTCGTGACATTGCAATTAACAATTAGCAGAACTCAACGCCGCGTATTGTCTTGTTACCAGAGCGAGAAAATTAAAATAATTAATGCCCTCGAGTGGCAACCAAATTCACAACGACGACTACAGAAAATATGAGTTACCTATACACAGACAACAGAAACTCCAACACTTTTGATTAGAATTTTGACATATTCTACATAAAAGCGTCCGCTAGGCGAATGAAATTGGATAATTATTGAATGGGAAATGTGTTATTAAATTTGTCAGGTTTTATTGGCGTGGGATTGTTTCGCTTCGTGTCTTCGTTTGTTTCCGATGAGGATAATGTCGTGGCTGAGTGTACCTTAAATGTGTATAGGTAACGAGGTGTGAGAATCGGGGCTTGGAATATTGAAGATGTTTTTGGATAAGTTTTCATTTTTCTGGTTCACGCTGTATCATGCGTTAGTATAGTTAAGTTAGGTTAAGTTTAAGTTTTCGACACATTGTGTGTTAATCGGCGGACCTCAATTTCTAAGTGAGCAAATTAAAGTTAGTAATCATTTGATGAATATTATTTTCAATATAAAATCCTGCAAAAAGGTATCCTGCCTCTAAAAAATATCATTTATAATCGTGTTTAAAGAGACTGAAAGTGATAATCAAGTTCTGTTGTTATACTCGTTGGTACTCAGGTTTCAGCAACGTACTAAAACTAACAATTTAAAGGCTAAATACACAAATATAAAAAGTTTAAAAGTTGAAATATCTGCCTACTCAAGAAATCGATACGTTCACTGAAAACGTGATCGTAGCAAAAACTGTTATTTATTTATTTTTAAAGAAAAATCGATTTTTCAAATGACATTCAAATGTAAAAAAGAAATAAATATGAAAATCAATGCCAGTCGTGGTGCAGGGGCACACATGTATGACAGCAAATACGACAGGTTATGAGTTCGATTGCCACTGGTGGAAATTAAATATTTAATATTTTCCTTTATTTGCCTTGATGTAGAGGCAAACCGGCGCTAAATTCCGATACTCAACACGCAATGCTATCAGAATTCGGCGGAAAGTGGAGAACGGAGTGTCTCTGCCCCAATACGTAATTAATGTAGCGTGAAGCTGAAAAAAAAATCTACAAAAATAAAAAACCTTTTTACTAAAATTCCCATTAAAAATGAGCCCAACACGAGCAAAGTAGCTTCCAAAAGTTGATCCCGTCAAGACAATTCGGACCACGTAGCCACTAGCGTCCATCTACATATATCTAGGCATCACATCCTCAATGACGCCGGCTCACAGAGGTTGGTAACCGCGGTTATCAAGTTTTTTTTGCAGATAACAATATACAGTATGCATACTAATTAATTTCGGCAATCGATTACACGAAAAAATGTTCCGAGTTCTGACCTGCCGACGTACGACACAAGGAACAAAAAATTGAGAATATAAATAATATATTTATAATTGTATGTAAAAAGTTCTGTATATCTTCGTGTATGGTTACAGTTGGTGTTTAACCGACTTCATAAAGGAGTATGTTATTGATTTGACTGTATGTTTTTTTTTTAATTTGATTTATATTTGTTTAGAAGTGGTTAAGCGTTTCTTCGATATTAGTTTTAGATTTTTTAAGTATATATTAAATTAAGCTTATTGTAAGCCTACAATTTGTGTCTTTTATCTGAGTCTAAAATCAATACTTCAGCAGAAAGAGAAATTTACACTTAATTTTCCATCAACAATTCTTTTGAGTATTTCCATAACTATTTGCAATTGCTTGTTTATACCTTTTTCCCCTTTACATATTTCTTAACTGTGCCATAGTAGCGTAATAAAAATAATACTAAAATAATAATAAAAATTAAATAAAGTAAAATAAAATAAAGTAAATTAATAAAAAATAATTAAAAAAACATTTACAAAAAAAAGTAACTAATCTCTTTCTCTATTTCAAGTCAATTATTAATCGTTTCCATTCTAGGTCTCAGTTCTCAGGATCCCTAAAATCGGAGTGTCCATTGGTATGTACGATTGAGTTGCCAACCGGACTCGCTCCTTTCCTTTCAAGATAAAGCACAGGTCACCGAAAAATCAGAGGCGATGTTTATTTTATTGCATTTACAATGTAACCCCTTGATACTGTAGTGTGATGAATTGATAAGAAAAATATGCCTATATATTTTTATCTGTAATTTTTTTTTCAATTTAAAGCTGAGTATAATATTAACAGAGAATATGTTAAGAGAAATCAATGAAACATCATACAATTTCTTTCATCAATTATGTAAGAAATTGTATGATGTTTCATTTATTTCTTGTCAAAATAGCGGGTGTAGATAAATGTCGTATTGGTTTGTTCACACAATCACAAGGATCTACGTGTAATAAGTACATAAAGTTCAAATAACTTAAGAACTCAAAATGTAGGTGAGACCTGTCAAGGTACTTTCAAAAAGCTTTTAAAAGCTTTGGTTCCGTGACTTAATGCTCTCATTTGACGTCCCCACTTCACGTGGGACAGAGATAGCTCACTACGCACGACGGCTGTAGATTCTATTCTCACACCAGGACATATTTGTGGTGCACATACGTGCGAGGGGCATTCGGAGGAATGGAATATTTAATATTTTCATTTCTTCGCTCAGGTAACGAGTCAAGGTGCCGCGTTGTGTTCCGCTAATGTACGCAATACCTCAAGAATGCGTCATCGTCTTAATCAGGACGAAGTGTCTAAACCCTTACCTAACCTACTGTGGAATACAGCGTGAAACCAAAAAATAAATAAAAAAAAAACCCTATCAACGTGACACATTCAACAAGCCTCTGTCAATGTCTACTCTTCAATATCGGACATGACATCTCATTGCTTTGTTCTTACTGATACGTATCGGACGCGGACGGACCGTTAGTGAAGAAAGAGCGCCGTCACTTCTTATCGGGCGCGTTCGTATCTACGAATGGGTAGTTGGCTTGCCGAAATTAACCGGTCACCTAGATGTTTAATTGGTTCTATATCCGGTTTCATATATGTATGTATATATGTATGTATGTATGTATGTATGAATAATATTACCTACTGTCGTCGTTGAGGCCGTCGTGGCGCAGTGGCTAAAGATTGTGACTGAAACGCGATGATTGTGAGTTCGATTTGCTCTCGGACGAATGTATTATTATTTATTAATATTTTCATTTCTTCGCTTTGGGCACCAAGGCAATAATTCGTCGTTGAGCTCCGCCAATCAACACGCAATGTCTCGAAAAAATTTGGCGATTAGTACAACTTAGTACAACGTTGATTTAAAAAGTTATAAGTATTGAGAGCACCTACTTACAGCACTCCCACCGCAATATGTAGCTATAACAAAGCAATATGGCGATACCAATATTATTACACGATTTATGAAAATCCCGACAACATAAAACTACAATGAGAAAAAAATAAGCTCAATAGTTCATAACAATAAACAATAGAGACCTTTCTTCAATCAATTACCAATTTAAATTTATAATTTTTTTATTTTTTTTTTGTTTTGACATTATTGTTGACTGCTATTTGACATCCAATGATGTAAAAAAAACCACAGTTCGTATAATGTATTTTATTGAATTTAACTTTTAACATACAATTATAAAATATACTTTACTGTTGAGCCTGGAGCAGTGCACAGGAGTAGGCTTCATAGTCCCCTTTACTGATTCAAACGCTCGCATTCACTGCTCCAGTTCAATAGAGCAAATTACCTCATATAAAACATAAATAATAAAGACATTACCCTCTGTCGCCTCGCGCAGTCGGGTAAGAAAATGAAAAACTTAAATTCGATATAGCAAAAGTCGTATCCACATTAAATATAAATATGCATGGAAATAGAATGCGCCCAACATACGAGTATTCACCAGTCATGAGACAACACATTATTAGACCGCCGAACTTCCGGATTCCCCGACATATGACGAATGAGTGTAAGGCGCCGTCTGCTATTAAGTAATAGTTCTAATAATATTCTGTATTAGTTATATCGTGAAGTTTTTATATGTTGTTTAGTTTCACGCTGTATCCCGCACGTAGGCGCCCGGATAGGCAGAGCGAACCCGGGAACTGAGGGTTAAGACGCTCTGTTTCCATCAATACACTTCCTTTGGCCACTTTTTGCTGAGTTCTGATAGGATTGCGTATTGAGTGGCGGAACTCAACGCCTTTTATTAAATATTTTTTCAAGTGGGAATCGAACTCACAACCTGTCGTACTTACAGTAGCGCCCCTGCGCCACGGCTGGCCTCAAATATATGTGAGTTCAGGACAGCCCTGGCAGTAGCATTTTATATAATTTTTTAAGAATGTCCTAAATTTTTTTGATAGCTTCTCTTAGCAGAGTTTGCTTACTTGATTTACTCAATGAGAGTTAGACAATTCGATTATAATTGCAACGTTAAATTTGCATATATTTATTTCTGTAAGCAATACCCTGAATCGGTTTTGAACCCTGAAACCTTTACAGTTATTGAAACAAGTTCTCATATCGTCATGAACTAACTTATGTATTTATTACAATTACAGTGAAAAAACGGATTTTCTCGAACGTCTATGTACGTTGTATACGGTTTTTTCTTTCGTTATAACTCGCATCGAAGGTGATGATTTTCGCGACACAGGCTTTTTTTAATTATGACATGTGAAAATAAAAAAAAGATATCTATAAGATAATTTACAGTTATTTATATTTACTTTTGCTTTTTGATGCCATTTTTATGCTTTTACTTAGACTCGGGTGTTTTTAAACTACTTTAGAAGTTACTAAAGTAAAATGAAAATACAGCTGTAGTAAGATATAATTTTCAGTACTTGATTTTACATATTAGGTAGTAAATGCATATTATTTAAGTATATAGCTAGCTTCACGCTGTATCCCTAACGGGGAAGTCAGAGAGAACAGAGATTTAAATTTAATTTTATTTATAGTAATATTGTTTTCTCGCTAATTATACTTTTATATTATAAAATATATATATATATATACATATATATATATATATATATAT
>DWAP01001457.1:0-15783 GCA_018230625.1 Heliconius eleuchia
AATACGGCGTTGAATTACGCGACTAGGCCTAGGCGATTAAACAAGTAGCAAAAAAGGTTTCCTAGTTAACTAGCTATTGGCGGCTTCGCCCGCGTGGTAAATTGTTATATAATAAAATATTGTTTTTGATACGTGATACCTTATAAGGGCCCGTGTAACTTGTATTGCAGATACAGTGGGTTACAATTATGCTATCCAATTCTGAATATTTTCTTCAATTTAAGCCCGTAGTTCCTAAGATCAGCCAGTTCAACCAAACAAACTCTTCAGATCTATAGAATTAATTATAGATTTATTTGAACCAAAATAGTAACCAGATGCAAGAGGTCACTAGTGGCGCAGGGGCAGAGGCGTGCGGCTGTAAACGCGGCAGTTGTAGATTCGATTCCCACTCGGGGGAATGATATTTAAAATTTTCTTTTCTTCGTTCTGGTAACAAGGTAAAAAACGGCATTGAGTTCAACAAATCAATACACAATGTCTCCAGATCTCGGAGTAAAGTGAGGAATGGAAGTATCTTAATGGGAACGAAGTGTCTTGACGCTAGGTTCCCGAGTTCCCTCTGGCTATATGACCCGAATACAGCATACTTAAGCTACAGCATACAAAAATAGTAACAACTTAGATTTCTGCTATACATACATATTACATAATATAATGTAGTCGCTTATGTATTATAGGGAATGAAATATGAAACTCTACGGTGTGCGGAAAACAACGTGAAGCTGTACAGCTCTTATCATATCCTTTTGTTTCTCAATTCTTATCACGATTTGATTCAACGCTCCAAATAATTTTCCAGACTGTTTATGACACTCCGAGGCAAAAAGGATTTTGCAGGATTTTTAATATTTTTTCTTTCTTTTACATGATATGAATTTGTAATATAAAATGTCCTACGAAGGCCAATTTGAAATTTCTTGTATAATAGCAGCTTGGATAGCTAGTTTAGTTAATAATTAAATTATTAGGTCACTTAGGCTTAGTTTGAGTACCAGATTTTATTAGACTTTTAGGATTTTTTTTCTTTATTTTCATTTTCACTAGAAAATAAAATAGAGTGTCTATTTGTACATCCTGTTATATAGAGGAAACGAACAAAAATTCATTAATCAGAACAAGGTGCAGCGTTAAATGCCATCACTCTTTTCGATTCAACTATGAAGCTATGATTTTTTTTTTCCTATATACTATATACGGGGTTCAGCGTGAAGCTTTCAAATTTGATTTATAAAAATGTAACTGATCACTGTCTTTATAGGGGAGATGTATAAGAAAATTTTGGGCATATATCAAAGTTACAGAACACGAAGAATTTTTTTTTTGTGTGTTTGTCTGTTTTTGTATTTATCTTTACCTTAATGTATACTAATCTCAGAAACAATTTAACTGATTTAAATGAAATTTCCACTTTTGTATTTTGTCGCTACCTATCTTCCTCCAACCTCCCTTAAAATTTAGTGTTTGTTTTATAACAATATGTTCGGAAATAAAAAAGTTATATCACTTTCAAGCGGGCGAAGTCGCAAGCGGGTCGCTAGTATACCAGCATATAATATAATATATATATATATATATATATATATATAAAAAGGACTAATTTAACTAAAAATATATCGACCATAATGACTTGTTTACGTGCCACTTGGCAAGTACATAACACGAGTAAATATGCACCAATTTAAAGTGAGCAATAATTATTGGATATCGCCGAAACGCAACCTCGATATCGTATCGTATAAGGTAAAATTGTAATCAGGTGAATTGGTGAAAAATTTAAAGTTTAATGAAAAGAGAGCGCGTTTTTTGTGTTTTTACTATGTTTGGAGCGTGGTTTTGCTTGTCTTTCTTTTTGTTTTTTTTTATCTTTACTCTGGATATGTGAGGCCTGTCGTGGTGCAGGGGTACTGTGGGCGCGACGGTTTATGGGTTCGATTTCCAAACGCGGGACTGATATATATAATATTTTTATTTCGTCTCCGGAATTGAGCGGAAATTGGGTAACGCAAATGGAAGGGATTGTCTTAACACTAGGTTCCCAGTTTCCCTCTACCTACTCTGATGTGTGTAAAATAAAGCGAGAAAAGTGATGTTAAATCTAGAGAAATCCCTCTTAGCTTCACATTGCATCTCACATACACACACAGGAAGGTAAGTAGAGAGATCTAATGTTAAAACCCTCCGTTCCCTGCGCACCACGTTCACCAATTTTCAAAACATTGCGTGTTGAGTAGCTGAACTTAACACCGCTCTCTATTACTTTACAAAAACGTTTAATAAAAATCATTCCCTTCGAGTAGATATAGAACCCGATTTCCTATACAGACGGACAAAAGACATAATGTATGTATATAAATGTATAAAAATATGTATATATAAATTTACTACACTCTAATTGGATGTGAACTGAAATTTCTGTCATACATTGTAAAGATAATTTTGGCGTGTAACCCAAAAAAAATTTTAGTACATTTATAATTACTATACCTACATATACCTATAATATTAAAAATCTCAGACCAGTTAGTGCTCAAGGTAATATACTGTTACTAAGCGATTATTGAAACGAGTTAAAAATTATGGTCTGCTTTTTAATGTGCTTTGTCTTAAATAAAACTAGATTAAAGTTAAATATAAATATATTTTTTTATTATTTTTTAGCTTCACGCTGTATCCCGTACATAGCAGAGCAGGCGAGAATACCTGCCTCCGTTCTCCGTTTACCACTGAATTCTGGGAGCATTGTGTATTGAGTGGCGACGCTCAACGCCGTGTCTCGCACCGTTACCAGAACGAGGAAATGAAAATATTAAATATATAATTTCCACGAGTGTTAATAGAACCTATAACCGTCGCTTTTAAAGTCACACGCCTGTTTTCCTGCGCCATGACGATCATCACTTCGGAGAACAATTATTTCCATCTCTTTGCTCTGATAGACAAAGCGCGGCGTTGAGCCTGTCAATACGCAATGTCTCGAATCGAATTAGGTGGAAATTATTGAAGAAACGTGAGGAGGTGAGGAGTGTCTCAACACAAAGCAATGTCCTTGCAAGGCGGGCTACATCGTACAACCGAAAAATATATATGTCGTTCTCAAACCGAATGTTTCTATCAATCTCAAAACAACATAAATTCATACAAAAAAGGTGAAACAAAAAATTAATTAATACATTTAACGCGTATTAAATAAATGACTTTAATATTATAAAATGATTATTCGAGTATATAATTATCGACAGTATAATAAGTGGTTATCGTTCTCATATAGATTGAAATAAATGGGTGTTACGCGGAAGCCAAAGAAATGGTAGCTAATATATGATACTAGTCTGTAAAATTAATAATTTATAATGTAAAAGAGACTACTGTGGTGAACAAAGGGGCGACTGTAAGCGTGATGGTTGTGGATTCAATTCCTATTTGGGGGAAAGAAATATTAATTGTATTTCTTCGAAAATAAAATTCTCTGGTGAAAAAAGCTGGCAAAATTCGGCGGAAAGTGGGACATGGAAGTGTCTCAATGGGAGCGAGTTGAACAGGTTCCATCTTGTTCACTAGGTTACCTTGCTTTGTGCTGGATACAGCGTGAAGCTATACAACTCTTCCCTTACTGAATGATTGACATACAACGGACAGACGAAACTATAGGATATAGAAACCTTAAACTTGGCATGTTACTAGGTTAGGGAGTGTAGAGGAACACTAAGAGTAGGATTTTCCGAAATTCCCCAAGAAATCGGAAAGAACGGGCCTCTTATATACGTAATATATAGGGTATGTATTACGTATGTGGAGACAATTATAACTTTAACAAAAATAATACCAACTTCTTCACTTCCACGGGACCCCATAATCAGAACTTAACCAAACTGCCATCAAACTACTATTTGTGTGTCCCCTTTCGAATAAGAACAGAACCGTCGAAATCGGTTGCCGTTGATTAATATTGAGTTATTCGTCTGCTTAATGCAAAACTAAGATTTATATTATTTTCTCGTAAACACCATTGACAGAAATGGACCAAAATAAAATGTGACCACACGGGAAACACTATCATTTAAATAAAAAAAACCATCAAAATCGGTCAATTAAAAATAAAAAATTAAAAAAACCATCAAATCACACAGCTTCTGGGTTAACAAACATAATATCAAACAGACAACCTCCTCCTTTTACGGAAGTCGGTTAAAAAAACATTTGCTATTAATGTATGTATCATACATACATACATACATATATCATTAATTAAGTATAATAAATAAAGTGCGTAAATTATGTAAGATTATAGTTAATAGTAGCATCCAGGAAGCTTAGTTACTTATAACGTATATAAGTGCCGATATTTAAATAATGTTTACATTTTATTGTTATGGAATAAATTAATCGATAAGAGGCCGTTGTGGCCCGATGGCGCAAAGACTGTAAAATCGACGGTAATGGGTTCGATCCCACTAGGGGGACTGAAATATTAAATATTTTCATTTTTGCTCTTAGAACGAGACAAAATGAAACGATTCCTCGTTTATTACTATTTTCATTTTCTCGCGCCGGTAAGATTCGAGCGCTAAACACGCAAATTAGGCAGAAAGTAGAATGAATATTAAATGTTACGTGACGGAACTCAACGCTGTGCATTGTTCAACCATAACAATGTAAATAACTATTTGAGTAATTTAAGAAAATTTATTGAAAATCGAACCTGCAACCGTCGCGTTAAAACCAGTACACCACTGGCGCCAGAAACTTTATTATCATAAAGCTCACTAACGTCAAGTAGTTCACAACTTATAATTTGCTATGTAAATGTTGTACGAAACCCGATACCGCTATCAAATATTGAGTAAGGATAGTTTGAAATAGTAGACTCGTGAAATTGGAACCATTCACTATAGAAGTTGAGCAATACGTTAATTTTTTTACAGCTTCACGCTCTATCCCGCACATAGTAGCGTAGGCAGAGGGATCCGTTTTTCGTGGAGGTAAAATTTTTGGGACGTAGCGTATGCGAAATTCAACGCCGCGGTTTTTGTTCGTTTCTTTTATTACCAGAGTGAGGAAATGGAAATAGTTTATTCCCTCGAATGGGAATCGATCCAACAATTATCAGGTTTTCAGTTAAACACTGTGCAGAAATCATACAAGACTGGTTAAAATAGCACTCTATAGCATTCTTATATAATTTTTTTTTTATGTTTCGACTCTATGCCCGTTAATATATTTCCGTTTCCCACTCTCCGCCGAATTCTGGAGGAATTGCATATTAAGTGGCGGAGCTCAACGCCGCAGGTCGCCTAGTTACCAAAGCAGGCCAATGAAAATATTAAATACTAGCGATACAAACGCAGCTTTGCCCGTTTAAACTCTTTGTTATGCTGTAGCCTATAAAACTCACAAACTTTTACACTTATAATATTAATAGGACATTAGGATTTCATTGCCTCGAGAGGAAATCGAACCCACAACCTGTCGTGTTTACCGTCGAACACTATACTTAATAATATATTTTTTTCTTAAAAAAACCATAGTATCTTATGACTTAGACCGCACGGTTAAGTGATCTCGTATTACTGTTAATGTAACAGTAACTTGTTCCCAGCCCGAAACTGTAACAGTTTTGGTGGTACCAGTACTTTTAATTGCTCGCAATAATACTTCAAAGAGGCGAAATTGTAGTATGTTTTTTTATTATTATTATTAATACCGTCGTGGTTTAAAAGTACAGAGTCGGGTTGAAAACGCAACGGTTGCGAGTTCGATTCTCACTTTTAAGTGAATTACTTTGGTTTTTACTTGCTATGGTAACAGGATAAACTCATTTTGAATTAATTAGTTTCATTTTAACAGGACAAAGCCCGGCGTTGAGATTCGCTACTCATCTCGCAATGTCTATAAAATTGTGTGTAGGGGAACTAAGTGTCTTAATATTAGATTCACTCTGCCTTCTCGACTATTTGCGGGATACGGCGTGAAAATAAGAAAAAAATAAAATGTTGATTGACGTTTGTGACACTTTCCCGCTAGTAATCTGTTTACTGATGATCCATCAATCGTATATATATTTGTGGAGCGTAAGGACGGAAGGAAGTCAAATAAGGGTCAAGTTTGTACTGTATGGAATATCGCGGCACAGCGTCTGACTGTACGTGTGACGCTTGTGGGTTCGATTCTCACTCGGAGGAATTAATTTATAATCATTTTAATATTTTAACTTTTCCTCTCTGGTAACATGACAAAACGCGGTATTGAGCTCTACCCAACAAGCAATTATCTCAAAACTGTTATAACACTAGATTCCAAATCAAAAGCTATGCGGGAAACTATAAAAAGACATGTAATATATCTTGGAAAAAGCTCGAGCTCAGAAGAAGTATAGGTAGGCTAGCTTTGAATGAAATACGTACGTACGTATACAGACATTTTTTACTTTTGGGAACCCAATCTCCTTTCGAGATGAAATTATAAAGTTTCACGCGAAACGGTTCAGTGGCTATTTACTTGGACAATATTGAGTTACTCTTATTACACGAAATATTTTATACTGGCGACCGAAATTCACTTGCGTTTTAAGGCTTGCTGGAGTTATATGGTTTTATTGAGGGAGTTAATTTTGGTTATCAAATTAATAATAATCGATAATAAAAAAATAGGGGCAATCAGTGGGGGCTCGATTGCCACTCGATTCCAATAAATGAAATATTAAATATTTTCTTTTTCTCGCTGCGATAACGAGGCAAAGCTTGGCGTTAAATTCCGCCACTCGGCACACAATGTCTCTAGAATTCAGCGGAATGTGGGGCACGGAAGTACTATTAGTATCCCTGATTCTCCTGTCAACTCTACTCCTGAACCTATAAAAAAAATGAAATGTTGATCGACAAAATAGTATATGTTATTCACCATTAACATTTTCAGTATATCATAGAATGGGAAGACAAAATCTAGTGTGCTTTATTTTTGCCTTTCTAATTTACAAATATAAATCATTTCTTTATATAGAAATTGAACCTACAACCATCGCGTAATAAACAACATCCCACACCACTTTATTGAGTTAACTCTATACAAAATATATATATGTAACTTCCATAGAACAGGTACGACCATATGATTCTTTTTGTTTTTTGTAAAAAAAATACGGCTTTTTACAACGTTAAAAATCTTTGATTAAAAGGCATCTTTTAATAAAACCTCTGTGTTGAATATCTAGAGCGGCGCAGTCCGAGTCGGCCCGGCAGAGAACATCGAATCGCAAATTGCTATAGTTTGTCATATAAAGTTTACGTTGCTGAGTAAATTTATGTTTTGATGTTGGAATATTCTTTTTGTTTAACTTCACACCACCGCACATAGAAGGCAAAGGGCTGGGAACCTTAATACACTCCCATCGCACGTTCCCATTAAGACAATTCCCCAAAATGAACAAATTATTGCGTGTTCGGTGGCGAGACTCCGCGCCGCGCTTATTTATACTGTTTTACATTTTATCAATTTAAAATGACTTATGTAGCTTCGCGCTATATATAAGGATACACAAAAGTAAACGAATGGTAAGACACTCTCTTCCTCAAGCACCGTCTTGTTTATATGACGTTCGTTTTGAGTGGCGAAACTCAACGCCGTGCGAAAATAATTCATCAATCAATCTTTTCAATTTCCTTAGTAAAAATTGAACCCACAACCGTCGCTTAGGTAACACGCCACGCCGCTGTGCCTCGGTCACCTTAAATATATTTAATTGTGAAATTAATTCAAAGTTTTTTCTATCTATTCCAGTACATCATGTCTCAAAACTGCAAATCCACGTACACGGCGGCGACGACGCGGGACGCGAACAACAACACCCTGTATCACGGCAGCAGTACCCCAGGGTACGGCGGACGGGGGTACGCGCCGCCTAGCGTGACTAGCAACGGGAATTATAAGGTAAATGGAATAATAAACGGAAATTAATTATCTAATTATTATTTAAGTCTGACTAGAAATGGTTGTAGGTTCGAGTCCCACTCAGAGGAATGAATATTTAATTATTTTCATTTTTCCGGTCTAGTAAGGGAACCTGGAGAGAACCTGGTAACCTAAGACACAAGGTTTTCCACTTTTCATGAAACTCTTTCCACGGAAGGTATTGCGTGTTGAGCCACGAGATGCAACGCCGCGCTCTGTTTCGTCGCCAAAAGTAGGAAATAAAGTTTTTTTTTGGGAACCGAACCCATAGCCAGTCACGTTTACAGTCGCATGCTTGTGCCCCTGCGCCAACGACGTTCCTATATTATAATATTACTAGAAAACAATTTTAGTATAGAAAACAAAAGGCGTCGTATCTAATCTCTTCAGACCTTGTACATGTGGTGCTGTCAGTTGGGTTGTTCTACGGAATTAAGAGATGGGCTTGTTGCCAAAATGTGTTCAACAAATAGTATATTCAATAGAATATATTTTGTGCGCTAGAGAATAACCCTGATTTACGTTTTATTATTATATTCTGATTATTGAAATTGTTGTTTTGAGACCAGTGCGACAGTTGTGAGTTCGATTCCCACTCGACACCTAGGCCCGTATTTATAGAACGCTGTTAAGTGTAAGATCGATCTTGGGGGACCGTTTTCATTTATAGATAAACAAGTTAAGATATACAAGTTAGGCGTCTCATTCACCACTTGCCGCCACAAAATGAAAATATAAAATATTTCGTTCCCCCGAGCATCAACCCCACAACCGCACAGTCACACACATTCCTCTGCACCGTGACGGCCTGATTTTCTGAAGACGAGTAAGGACAATATTAAAAAAGTAATTTTCTTCCATTATACTTTTATCCTCGACTTAATTTGGGCGTGTTGGGTAATATCATGTAAAAAAATAAAAAATCAGCTTCACGCTGCATCTCGCACACAGTAGGGTAGGCAGAAGGAACCTAGTGTTTTCTGTATTAATTAAACTATCGGATTAAGCTTCAGATAATTACAATTTATATCAAGCAAAATTAGTTGTTAGAATTAATTGCCTAATTTACTATATACTAGTAATTCTGACGGTTGATTTATTAGAGAAAATTGATATTGTGAGAAACTGTCGAAAAAGTGAATTGTGACTTATTTTCCTACATTAGTATCGATATCGAAGAAAGAACAGTGTCTTGATACTATGTTTAGTTTGCCTATCTTGCTATATGCAGGATAGAGCGTGAAACTCTACCTGCATATATGGAAGGCAGTGAATACCTAACGCTAAAAAAATATCAATACATTCTTCTTTGACAGCGAAATCCAAGTTATTGCTTTGTCTTAATTACTAAGAAATGATAATAAACTAAATATCTAAGAAAAAGTAAAAGAAGAATAACGTTTTTTGGCTTCACGCTGTAACCCACATTTACAGTCCGGAGTGGGAAGCTTGGGGCCTAGTGCTAAGAATAGTTATAATTTGATATTAGTATACCTTTCTCTCTGCTCTATCTCTCTCTCTCTCTCTCTCTCTCTTTCTCTTTATCGCTTTCGTCATAACCTATAAACAATCGAGCGTAATTTGAGACTTGATAACATTGGTTGCGTCGTGACTTAAATATCATTGAAATAAAATATTTCTCTGAAACTAAAAGTCTTATCTATATTATCTTTTTAATTTAAATTTAAGGAGCAGTCTAAGTTTTTTCAAAATCGGTTCAGTAGTTTTTGGGATATGGCAAATGAGTACAGTATAGGTTCCCTTCTGGGAGTACATATTTAATATAGCTAGGTAAACTTATATATTTCGAATTGCAATATATTGAGACCTTCATATCTGACCACTGTAAAAGCGATGGCTGACGGTTCGGTACCCATTCGAGGAAATGGAATTGATAAAAACATCGGCGTTGAGTTACAGCACTCAGCAATGTCGTCACAATTCGGTGGAAAGGAATGGTAGTGTCTTAACTAGATTCCCAGTGGCCCCTATGCCACGTGCGGGATACAGCGTGAACCAATATATAAAATTATATATTATTAAATGTAATTCCTATTATATATTAATTTACATAAACACAGCGATCGTAACGCACAAAGTGGTTGGGCTTTCTTTTATATATTGATGTTTAATTGAAAATATTCGACAACATCGTCAAAATTTTGCAAACGATTTGAGGTAATTGGATTGAATACGAGCTCTTACGTTCCAATTTAAATATAAATTCACATGTTTTGATATAAAATGGAAGAACATGGCTTGTAAGTTTTATATGAGTGAAATTAATAAAAATTTTATTGCTTTTAAAATAATAAAAGATAGTATAATTGTGAGGCCGTTATGACGCATCTGTGGTATCTGACTAAAAACACGATGGTTGTAGATTCAATCTCCATAATAAAGCACGACGTTGAGTTCCCTCACTCAACATATAATGCTTAAATAATTCTGCAGAAATTGAGGAAAAGAAGAGTCTTAATGGGGAACGGAATGTCTTAACGCTAGATTTCCTCTGCCTACATTGCTATAAGCAGGATAAAAATACAAATTCCCCTGAATGAGAATCAAATCCACACCCCTCAAGTTAACAATCACTATACCTGCGCCACTACGTATTCATTTTATTACAATCATAATATAGTGGAATCTCGAGAGAAAAAACTGAATTGCCCGAGAATCCTTCCTTTCACGTAATGGCTAATTGTATCGCGATTTCACCATTTCGGTTATTTCTTTAGGTCACAACCGTTCGTTCGGTGTAATAAATGCAAATTTAGTACAAAGCTTAAGCTTAAACTTATTATGATAGAGGCCAGTTGTGGCGCAGGGGTACAAGCGTGTGCCTGTAAGAGCGACGGGTTGTACATTTGATTCCCGCTCGAGGAAATTTAAAATATTTAGTATGTTTATTTTCTTCGCTCTGGTAAAATCAAAGCGCGCCGTTGAGTTTCGCCACTCATTCACTCACTCCAACGCGTTCCAAATAAACCGGAAATTGGATAACGAAAACATTCTAATGAGAACAGAGTGTTTTAATACTAGGTTCCCAGGTTCCCCCTGTGCAAAACAAACAAACACAATGTAGTCAGATTAAACATTTAATTTTTTTTGACACAATTTATCTATTGTATATTATAACGCTGAATAGTTCGTTTGGTTGGAAGCGCTAATCTCCAGAACTATTGGTATGAATTGGAAAATTATTTGTGTATTGGGTAGACCATTCGAGGAATGCTATATCCGATCATAGCGAACAAACATACATACACTTACAAAATTTATCACATTCGTATCGTATATGGAAGTTAAAGAGCTAAATAGGTCATTATAGTAATATATTATCCAACTCCAATTATATTACATACATTATACATCCTTTTTAAATCGGTTAAAAACCCCAATGCCATAAGTACTGAACTCTATTTCACTTGCAGTGAGAGTTAGTTCGTATATTAGTAAAGCTTTCTAGGTAAAGTATAACATATCTAACGACCACACTCAGAAGAAACTCGGTAAAGTGATGCCAATATTTTTTTGTACTACTATAATATGTAGGGTGACCAGGATATCTACTTTTATATGTATATAGTGGAGTACGGTTGTTGTAAGTTTATCATTTGCAGTTATAAAAAAAGGCCAGTCTGGCGCAGGGGCACAAAGTGTGACTGTAAACGCGACTGGTTGTCGTTTCGGTCCCCAATCGAGGAAATGAAATAATCAGCTTCACGCTGTATACCGCACACAGCAGGGTAGGCAGAGGGAATCTAGTGTAAGACGCTTAATTTCCCACTTTCTGCCAAATTCTGGAGGCATTGCGTGTTAAGTGGCAGAATTCAACGCCGCGCTTAGCTGGAGATATTTGCATTATAATAATTTACACGGTCTTCTAGTATCTTGCCATATGAGGCCGTTGTGGCGCTGGGGCACAAGCCACAACGGCCTCATATGGAAAACTGTAAAAGTGACGATTGTGGGGTACGACTTACACACGGGGGAATAAAATATTCAATATCTTTATTAACTCGCTCTGATTTTGTTCGGAACGGAATGGTTTAAAACTAGATTCCCTCTGCCTACCCTGCTGTGTGCGGGATACAGCGTGAAGCTGATTTATTTTGATTTAAATATCTCCATTCTACAACTAACGATCGAATATTATTAATATTATATGATTATTGTGTATTACATAATATTATTCGCTTCATTTAAAGCACCGTCGTGGTGCAGTGGGTCTGTCTGGCTCTCAATGTAAGGGTTGTCAGTTTGATTCCTACTCGAGAATTAATTATATTCAATATACTTTCTTGTGCTACGCTCAGATGAGCGCGGACAAGAAAGAAAGTATTTATCTAAATAAAATGGGTTTTCGAGTTCCATCCTGAAGACACTGGAAAACTCGGCAGAAAGTGGAAAACGGAGAGTGTTAAGACTAGGTTCCCTCTGCCTACTCTGTTTTGTTCTGTGCTCTATCTCTAATCTGTTTGCTTGTTGCTTTTTAATATTATGTACATTTCTATCTTTTTAAATACAGGTTTTTTATGTAAATGTTTTTTATTATTTGAACACGAATGTATTATTTGTATAAGAATGTGTCTTTTATTATTGTACCCAATAAAAAAAACACTAACAATGCAACTACTGAAAACGCAACAGGTTATGGGTTCGACTCCCACTCACTCTAGTAACGAGACAAAGCGCGATGCACAAGAGGGAAATAAAAGTGACTTAATGGGAACGGAGTGTCTTAACATACATACATGTGGTGGATATAGGGTGATGCTTAAAATAATCCTTTATATAATCTGGTCCAAGCTAATAATTCTAGTACTGAAGACTAAATTTCAAAGTTGAACGAACTAGCTGTAAAGCAGATTGCATTTTAAATACTTTACAACAGTTACTTACATTATAATTACTTTGAGGAGAAAAAAGTCCTAACAATGATTCGTATATTTCTTAATGAGAATATAATTATGGTAATAATTTTATTTCAAAGAAATTCAAAACGAAGTTTCTTAAATGTATAATTCAAATCTGTATGAATTAGTTCATTTTTTTAGCTTCACTTTCTATGCCGTCAAAGTTGCTGCTTATGCCTAAGCAGGGAGAACGTGGGAATCTAGTGTTAAGACACTCCGTTCTATTTCCATTAAGACACTTCCGTTTCCCACTTTCCATCGAATTTTGGACGCATTGCGTGTTGAGTGGCCTCATTACCAAAACGAGAAAATGAAAATATTAAATACTTAATTTCTCCCATTAGAAATTCAACCTCAACTCACAGTCGCATGCTTGTGCTCCTACTCCTTATTTTTGTTAATCGTTAATTTCTCACTTATTGGAAGAGAAGGTCACGAGGAGGTCGTTACGCAGCGGCACAGCGTCTGAATGTAAACATGACGGTTGTGGGTTCTATTTCCACTCGATCCGAGAACACGTTCCGGGTCTCAACATCTAATATTCCGAGAATTCACTGAAAAGTTAGTAACGGAGTATCTTAACACTACGTTCCGTCTGCCTATTCTTTCTATGAATATAAAAAAGCCTGAAGCTTTTTTTTATTATATAACTCCTTCACTTGTTCACCTTCCTCGTAAAACCTTATTTAGCACGCTTGCTATAATATACCTACCTAATTAAAAAAAAACTTTGAAGGACAACGACGTATCTTTTGATACTGCAGTACCTATGACAGTGATGGATAGGTTTTTCAGTTATAAATATTCAAAATTATCAATGATATTTAAAAATCTATTCATAGAATTCTTAAAATTAGAAATATAAATTAATTATTTAAAAATATAATATATACATCATTTTTTATCTACAAAACATGGTCAACCGAGCCAAATGCAACCATTTAAACAGCTCGAGCCAAAATATTTTTTGTTTTCTTGACAAAAATTCTCCTCGAGCCATTTTCTAAATGCTTACTTGAACAATTTTAGAATTTTAACTTTCAACTGAGAATTCGAGAGATGCAATAAATTTGTCAAATTGCTAAAGCACCTTCCCAGAGTAAATTCAATTAGTTATATTTATAAAGTTATAAAATTGATCGTACGTATATTTTATATTTTTTTTTATATTCCGCACTTAACAGAGGCGGAGGGAACATGGGAACCTTTTGAGTAAGAAGACACTTCGTTCACAAATTTCCACCGAATTCTGTAGGTTTTGCGTATTGAGTGGCGGAACTCGACACAGTTCCTTAAAATATTAAAATATTATTTCCCCAGAATGGGAATCGAACCCACAACGTGTCACGTGTGCAATGCACGCCCTTGCCTCTACTACTCTCTATTTTTATTTAACTGCTATGGGAGACAAAACGTGGCCTTGAGTTCCACCACTTAACACATTACTTCTCGAAATATACAGCTGGAATAAAGAGCGGAGTGTTAGGTTGCCTGTAACCCTGCAATGCGGGAAATGTAATGTTAGTATAAAGTTTTTCCCGCATTGCAGTTTATTTTTTTTTATGCTTCACGCTAAAGCGTGATAGCCAGAGGAAGCGAAGCGCCAAACACTACAGTCTCTGCATACCTCTTTCGCTTCGTTATTGTTTTTATTATAAAAAAAGCAGTCATCGATTATTCTATTTTTTTTTAATATAATTTAAAACTTTTTTTCACTTGTACTCTGTATCCCGCACATAGGCCAGTCCGTTCCCATTAAAACACTCCCGTTCCGTATTTCCGCCGAATTCAGGAGGCGAACGAGTGTATGGCAGAGCTCAACGCCGTACTTTCCCTCGTTACCAGTGGAAGAGCGTAAACAGAGAATAAAAATATTAAATATTTGATTTTCTCGAGTGGGAATCGAACCCGCTACCAGTCATTTTTACAGTTACACACTTGTGCCCTTGCGACTGTCCTTCTTAATTATAGTTACTTAATGTACTATTGATATTTCAGTTAATTTTGTTCCGACGATCTGATCAAACAAAGCATATTATAAGCATCCGCCATTTAACATGTATTCGCTTTTAGAGCAATAATTGATGTAAGTAATGTACGAGTATGTTATATACGACCTTTGACTTTACGCTGTATCCCGCATATAGCAGATTAGGCATAGGGAACCTGGGAACTTAGTCTAAGTTAAGTTAAGAACTCAAGGCCCCACTTTGCCTTGTTAACGTGGCGAGGGAATGTAAATATTACAATATTTTATTTTCTCGAGTGGTAATCGAACCCACATCCGCTCTCGTGCTTACAGTCGCATACTTGTGCCCACTCTTCTCTGGCACATTATAAAATCCACTCTTTTATTTACACACGGTATCTCGTGTATAATTAAACTGAGTGTGTTGAGTAGCGAAACTAAACGCCGCGATTTCTCTTGTCACTAGAAAGAGGAAATGAAAACAATTGATTCCCTACAGACTGAATCGAACCCACAACCACCGCTGAGCAACGATATCCTCTATATTCTATACAATATCTTACATACATTTAATAATAATTATATAATAATTAACTTTTTTACAGAAGGTGACGGCGAAAGTACTGTTCGGCAGCGTGACCGCGATCAATGACCTCAAGCAGACGGGAAAGCGGACGCACTAGCGCCACCTCGTGAAAAGTAGGCGAACTAGCTACAAAATAGTTCTAAGATATGATAATAGATGGTTCTAATAAATAGTTATATTGAGTTACAAAATGTATAAAAATAATAATTTTATGTTCTAATAATAAATGATGATTATTATTAATTTATTTTGGCTTGGAAATCGTTGAAATTTTATATAAAAGAAATTAATAGAAATATATGTGGCGAGTCGTGGCGCAGTGGCACAAAGTGTGACTGTAAAACCAACTGGTTGTGGGTTCG
>DWAP01001458.1:0-15778 GCA_018230625.1 Heliconius eleuchia
TAGTGTTAAGACACTCCGTTCCCTACTTTCTGCCGAATTCTGGAGGCATTGCCTGTTGAGTGTAATATAAAATATAATATTTGATTTTGATTTGATTTACTTACTGAACTACATTTATGTTCCTTTCCTTTCTTTTAAGACTAACCACTCGTCTTTATATTGTACTAGTATTTCACTTTGTCAGCTTTACACGGAATTTGTCGTATGTATATAAAATTCGTACATACGTATAAATAAACCTACTTGTTAAATTATTACTACCAACAATTGCAATCATAGCTGGGACACCATTTAGTTTTAATGATATGTAATATTGGTGAAAAGAAAATATGGGTGAAAATAAGGAGCTATATTTTCATATTGATATAAAGAAAATATGATAAATAATATATTTTTATTTTCTATAATTTTTATTAATTTTAAAGAATCTGTGGGTATTTAAAATGACATAAAGCCTCGCGGTGCTGGTACGGGGGCGTTATGTATAGTTTGTTTCAAACGCATTTGTACTAGGATATGATGAAACATACAGAGCTACAATGGAAAATATACATCTATATATATCTCACACATTTAATACACGTGTGTATTATAAAATTCAATTTGCTAGAACGAGACTGATATCCTGGAAAATTCGAGCTTAATAGAACGAAAGAACAGACTAGCAGACGTCTCTTTTTGTTATATTCGTAAATGCTATAAAACGACAAGGAAAGGTATTTATTATGCGTATGTTTACTAACTTTCTTATTTTGACACGAACAGAACATCTTGTAAAGGCATTATTTCCTAGTAACTGAGTTCTGCTAATAGGAATAGTTTCTGGTGTTGGAAACGCACTAGATTTGGCTTGCGAGTTAGTTACATAGGGATACTTTAAATATTTTCTTAAAGAATTTTAATTTTTCATATTTTATAAGCTTACCTAAGACTAACCACCACCTCGCAATTTCAACCTCTTAAACTTGTGAATCATTTGGTTTATAAGTACACGAAATTACGTTCTTGCTTTTGTTAATAAATAATAATATATTTTTGCAGAAAATTACTTATTGTGGCATAACTCTAACAGTTAGAGGTGTCAAGAATTTTTTTGTAAATATTGATGCCCTCTATAAAACTGTAGTAAATCATAATAAGTTCTTTGATTTTCACGATTATTACACATATTAAATGAAACTAATTTAACCGGATTAATCGCGTATATTTAAGATTTTTACATTTAGGAAACCCGACGTTTCGAACACTTTGCAGTAGTCCGTGGTTACGGGTAGACCCGTGACCACGGACCGTAAATTAGTTTCATTTAATATGTAGTAAATCACTTTGTTCTATTGTCAATAATTTTCACAGCGTACACTATATAAGGATATTTTTTGTTTTTTTTTCACACCTTAATTGTCTAATTGTAAAAAAATGTTCCAAATCGATTCAGTAGTATCAGAGCCTATTCAATTCAAACTAAGAAACAAAAAAATCATCTGATGTCTTTATAATTTTAGTGTATATATCGATGCACCTTCCCCCACACCTCCGCAGAGTTACCAGTTACAGTACACAAGGCCACCGACACCGCGCACTCCAGAACTCCAAGGGGAATGGAGTGTCTTGACGGAGTGCCTACCCTGCTGAGTGCGGGATACACCGTGGAGCTGATTAATTAATTTTAAATAGCTTGTATAATAGAAGTAGTTGACAAAATTTGTTACAAGATAATGATGTTTAATCGATTTCTCTATTCCTCCAAGATCGCCTATAAAGTTAATCAAATGTAAGATTACTTATAAATACTACTTACGAAGAATTATTGTACAAATCTAATATTTTCAAGTAAAGGATTATGTATTATTTATTAAAATTAGTTTCACACACAAGATTTTTAAACATTTTTAAAGTGTTATTCCACACTTAGGATAGCTTTCTTTTAAAAAAAGTATTTTTCCTGCAAGATTGTTTAAATCGAAATGTTCTTAAATTTTTCTGAGTTATTTATTTCGGATTTTTAACCCTAACGTAACGTTAAAAAAATCAGAGATGAAGAAAAATACGAACCTGGCATTCATTAATAAGTAACTAATAATTCAAAACAACCAAAAGGCATGGCGTGTGGATAGTTTCAACCGCACTTGCTGTATATGGGATGTCATAAATAATGGTGAGGTAGGAAGAGTAAGAAAATTATTTAATTAAATGCGAAATGCATTATTATTCATTCTACGTAAATGAGTCTACTTTTTAAGAAGAAAAGAAAAATTGAAAAAATATATAAATTACATATTATAAAATATTTATTCAAATTGCTGTTAAAACAAGTCAAAAATATATTTATAGCATTGTATTTTGAAAACTAAGCAAATATAGAACTTAATACACATATTGTATTTACAAATATAAATAATAAAATAATTGTCTTTTTTTTAATTAATAAGTTTAATCCAAAGCTTTTGTATAAATAACATAATAATATATTTTGATAATGTAAATTTTTCATTTGGGATAAAAGTAAGTTTCCATAATTTTATCATTTAACAATTTTAGATTTTAATCATTTAACAATTTTAGGCACTTATGATATTGTTTTGTGACAATCAATACTGCCTAAGAGCCAACTAAAATTTTCACATATGATACCATGACGAAATCAGGAGTAGTTTATAAGTTCTAGAAACATTTTAATGAAGCTATATAAAAAAAAGTTTTTATTAAAATACCTATTTAGGGAACCATAGAAAAGAATTACAATAAACAACAATGAAACAAATTAGAAATAGCACAAATCGCATTGCGATATTAACTTATTTCACATATTTTTAATCAGTCGCTAGCAATTTTTACCCGTTACATCCCACACATTTAATGTTAAAGGTTTCTAATTAAACGTTAGTGGTTCCATGACATCAATTCAACGAACATAACCTTAAATCTTGACCAACTCAACAAGCGACGCCAACATTTCTGACGTCGCCATCTTTTAGGTGTTCACATACGCAGGGTGTACCCCCCCGTAGTTGTGACTTGCGCAGTTCCCATTCGTATCTCTGTAATTTATGATATCCTAATACTGGCGCGGTTTAAATAACCTGGATGCAATAATCCGCATCTGTTGGTAAATTTATTTTAAATATCTTTTCTCTTAATTGATTATATCCGTCATCCTATAAAATATTTTTTTATACTGTTAGGCCTGGGCAGGACTATATTTGATTAAGAAGACCTGATGTGGAATCATCGTGCACCAAAGAAACTATTAGAAATAATTTAATACAACAAAAGCACCGTAAGCATTTTACATTGACGTATAAAAATTTAAGATTTGGAATATCTAATGAAAAATCTAAAAAAATTATAAGAATACTTAAAATGCCTCCAAATGGTCGTTTAGCGTGATAGACATTTTCCATTGGTAATTGACAAAAAAGGTCTGGAACATATGCTGAATAGTTTTAAGAGTCCAGCTAAAATAAACTATTAGACATAAATGCTGCCTTTTTGGCTTTTTTGAAATTCGTCAGTGCGGTACGCAGTTTTAATTGACAAATAACCACTCTTACACTTCATTTTCTGTGGAATGAAGTGTCTTTACACTAGGTTGCCCCTGTCTAGCCTACTGTGTGCGGGATACAGCGTGAAGCTGAAAAATAAAACACTCATACACTATACGACGGTCATGAATTTTGCGTGTAAAATATTGATATTACATTAGACATGACTACATAAAGAAAGCCTACTCATGCTAACCAAAACAAACCAAACTCATGCTAAAAGTCATCAGCTTTAACCTCTCAAATTAGATAAAAGACCTAAGGTATGGCGACGCAAACGAGGTTTGATTAGCCACGTTACCATGGTAACGCTCACGATATAGGCGTACTATGAGATAGACCACATAGCCGTGGGAGCATGCGCACTACAAGTAAAACCACGTGCTTATACAGACATGCGCTTTAGAGATGAACGCTTCTTTCGAATTCTGCTATCCTAGTACTAGTGCGGCCAAAATTGCCTATAATATCCGCAGGTTGTCTAGTTGAACAAAAATTAATTACGCAACAAAAAATTGATGATACATAAAAAAATCTATTTATAGCTTAAAAAAATTCATTCCGCTCTAAATATAATTTATATTTTATATGTAATATTTTCTTTTTAGGTTCAAAAAGCATTTGCCATGTCTTCTTTAACGTTACGTTCTGGTTAACGTACACGTTATTGTTGAATGTTACAGATGAAAAAAAAATATGACAACACTCATAATTTTATTACAGTTTGTACGAATTTTAAATATATAAATATATATATATATATATATATATATATATTTATTACAAAGAATATAGAGTGAGAAATATTTTCTATTTACAGTAATTGACTCCATAAAATATTTTATTATTATTTCAGTTACGAAACATACGTATGAAACACAACGCCGTGAATTTCGCCTTAGTACTAGAGCGAAGAAATGAAAATATTAATAAATAATAAATTCGTTCCCCAGAGTGGGAGTCGAACCCTCAACCGTCGTTTTACAGTCACACGCTAGAGCCCCCGCGCCACGACGGCCTTCGCCCGGTTGGCCATTCCTTTTATCCCATTTACACGAACTGACCACCACTACCACAAAAATGATACCATACATAATTTTCTTGACTGTGCTTGATAAATATTATACCAAGACATCTCTGATGTCCTAGTAGAGTTAAGTGTGTAGGAAGCCCTCCTATATTTTAAGGCATTGCAGCCAACTCTTTTACATTATATAGTTGTTGCATATTACAGTGACAAGCGTAATCCAACAAGAGTATTTATAAAACATTACTTCACATCTAATCGTCGATTGTCGAAATCTTTTTAATAAGAAATCATTGATTTGAAATTACTATAAAATTTTTAGTACATGTACGAAATTAGCTGTGTGTTTGCAATGTAACAAACAACAAGTTTGAAAATTTTATGTGTAGGGGAGGGGAGGTCAGTGTAGGCTTAAGTTCAAGTTGTCAAAGGGTTCAAAGGGTCGCCACCTTTGTTTCTCAGTAAAGGCTACTAAATATGCTACTTTTGTAACCGTTTTGAGGATATCACTACAGATTACAAAAAACATTATAAAAATATAGAAAAAAAATCTGCAGTAAACGAAATCGATTTTTATTTTAAATGTATTCATCTAAATCGGACAGCACACCTTTATAAGTGGTCAACAAACGCAAAACTATACTCAAGCCTGGCAAAATTGACTAAGATTTATCTATCTTCTCCTGGCAGTACTAGTCTATATATTATTTATAAAGAAAAGCTCATTTATTTACTATCAATAAATGCAGATTTTTTTTTATCGCTATTTACCTTTAATAGATTTTAAGTGCTAAAGTATTCTGAGGCCAGTCGTGGCCAAAGTGTGACTGTAAAAGCCACTGGTTGTGGGTTCAATCTCTGCTCGAAGAAATGAAATATTCATTTACATTTATGTTTTCATTTTTCCGTTCTGGTGTTGAGGCAAAGCGCGGTTTTGAGTTCCACTACTCAACACGCAGTGCCTCCATTCTTCGGCGGAAAGTGGACAACGAAGTGTCTTAACACTAGGTTCCCTCTGCCTACTCTGCTACGTTAGGGATGCAGCGTGAAGCTGATTTATTCAAATTTTTTAAAGTATTATTTTCGGAAATATATTCCAATTAGGCTGAATAGCAATCAGAATATCGAATAGTAGCCGAATATTCGTTTCATCTCTAGTCAATTGGTTCGCCTTTTCGTGTAGGCGCCAATCTCGTAATGGAGTGCTTTAACTTTATTATAATATAATTTAGATATGTTTTTTAAGATAATTTCTGTTATAATTAAATAAATTATTAAGCATTTAGATACATCTTTAATTTTATAACTAAAACCATTAAACAATATCCAAAAAATCTACTTGTCAACATAGGACTTATTTGTTATTTAATAGGGAAATCTAATTAAATAATATTTCAGACAAAGAAAAGGACGAAATAACTCCTAGGTTCAACCGTTTGTTTGTTCACAATCGACGTTGCCATAGATACCTACTACTGATCATGCGTAGGAACGGTGAAACCACATGGGCATTAGACATGCGCACAATAGCAACACGACTCCTTTAGTTTGCTGATAGCCTGGTACAATTGCGGGTAAAATTGTCCGCCAATATCCGCATCTAATAATGTGCAAAAAAAAAATATACAAATATAACGAACGTTATTTGGTATAATTCTAGTATAGATGGAATTAACAATAAAATTTATATTTTTATTTATATTTTCTGAAACAATATTATTAAAAATTCTATTTATAAAGAGAACGTCTTAAAGTAACATTCCTACATCAAATATGAGAATATATATTTTTTTAATTTTAGCGTTACGCTGCATCCCGCATACGCAGGATACGCAGAGGGAACCTAGTTAGTGTGAGACACTCCGTTCCCCATTTTCCGCTGAATTCTGGAGGCATTATATGTTAAGTGGCGGAACTCAATCCCTCCACAAAACGCATTTTGTGTCGACACCGGAGCGAAGAAATGAAACTAATATTTAATTTTCTTTGAGTGCGAATAGAACCTACAACCTGTCGTTTTTACAGTCACACTTTGTGCCTCTGTGCCTAAATATTACAATAATAAATTGTATTTATTAAACTTTTTAATGTTTTAATATCTTAATCCTGACAAAAATAAAAATATATATAAAATATAGATAAAATTTAGGAAAATAATAAATATTTTATTTTATTTTTTATATTCACGGTGTAATCGCGCTTACAATCGCACGCTTGTTAAAAAAATCGTTTTAGTCTTTCTACTCGTTTTCTGTCTAGGAGCTAGTCAAGGAGCAACAGGTATATTCGTTCCTTGCCGTACCAGGCTAACATAAAACCAGTAGAGGTTTTATGTTCCTCCTTGCGTTTTGATATTTGCAAATACTTGAGAAATGTAAATAGGGAAGAGAGTGCGCAATATTGTACGCTAACTATTCATTAAAATGAATTTCGGTTTCAACTTTGAATAGTTTATAACAAACAATTACTGAAACTAGCTTCAATAATTTTATTATCTCACGTTCTGATCAGTTAATCTATGATCAAGTAACTGTAGGCTTACAGCTTATATACTTAATCTAACTAGATTAAGTATATAATATATATATAATAGTAATACCGACTGTCTTGTTTTTTCATATAGCAGGATAGGCAGAGGGGAATGGGAACCTAGTGTCAAAACACTCCGTTCCCATTAAGACACACCGTTCATCACTTTCCATCGAACTCTAGAAGCATTGCGTGTTGACTGGCGGAAATCAACTCCGCACTTCGCCATATACCGAATGTAATTTGAGTTATGTAATTACTGTGTATTACAATGTAATAATAGTTGATAATACGATGATATTTACAAAACGAATTCCTTCATGTAGTAACATACTGTAGCTTGAAAAATGTTAATACAATAAAGTTATAGGTTAATGTGTTCAGAAAGGATTTACCTAGAAAAATAGTAAAGCTTTGGAATAAATATTTTTTTTCATGATCTAACTTCAACATATTACATTTATAATTGTAAACTTATAAAAACCACTTGGCCACTCCACTACTCACTTTGAAATTGGAATGGAAAATAATAAGTTTAATTTTTAAAATTGACTGGTGGAACTCAACCCCGCGCTTTGCCTTGACACCAGAGCGAAGAAACAGAAATATAAATATTTCGTTTCCTCTAGTGGGGATCGAACCCACAACCAGTCGCTATTAAAGTCACACTTTATGCCCCTGTGCCACGACTGGCCTCAATGTAAAAATATAATTATTGCACTAATAAAAAACACGTATCTACTGTCTTAATTACATTTTTGGATTTACCCTACTTACATTTTTGGAAATTGAATTGGATAATAATAAGCTTAATTATTAAAATTACACTCAAATTGTTTTCCTTAAAAGTTCAAAACTCAAAGATAAACTATGTATGATTTAATATTATATTAAGACTTACCAATATTATCGACGTCTTGAGAAAATTGCTTTATAATGAGATCCAAAGCGCGTCTCGTTACTTTTATTAGCACATCCACCACCTTGCGACTGTAGTAGCGTCGCATCTCGCTGACAGCATTTTTCACCATTTCCTGTTACAAATAAAGCAAATGTAATGTAAGTGCACACGACACTATTTTTTTCAGCAGTTTTTATATAACTATTAACATTCTTATGGCAAAAGAAATAATTTCTCAAAATATAAAATGATTACGTATCTTCATACGGAAGTGGCAATATGCATACTTCCATATTATAACTTCCATTTGAACATATTTATACTTTTGAGCGCATTAATATTTTTTAAATAGTTGATAAATAATATGTACCTGCATGCTCTTAGATAATCCACCAGCAGGCACGGATAACAAGCGATGAGGGCTCTCAAAGCATTCCCATACTGCAGACCAATCTTGCTGTCCACTGGCCGTAGATTCATTTAAGGTGGATGCCGCACCACTGGCAGATTGCACGTCGTCTACATTTCGATAAATAAAATAACTATTTTTTACCTTTACCTCTAGAACAGGTTTTAACCCTATCAGAGTAACCATACCACTTTAGCCTCTTACACTATCAAATATCTTCACATGCTGGATTTGCGATTAAATCACATTTTAAAATCATGCATAGCAGTCCATCCTTTCTTCATTTCTTTCAAATACCAGAACCTGTGTATACTACTACTCTCATTTCGAATTAGACCATAATTTACACACCCTTATTTTAGAATCACCTGCAACTCGCATGTTTTCAAATTTTCAGTGACTTATACAAACATCCTGTAAGTACGTAATTATATTATAAAGTACTTATTATTTAAACAAGAATAATATTCAATAGTTGCTTACCATCAGCGATAAGAAATTCAAAATCAGAATTAATCTCAGTAGGTTTCACTTGCTGAGCTGCTTTTTTAACTAAATCAAGTACTTCTTCGACTGCTTCCTCTACCATTAAGCTTTTTCTATTCAGTTCTACACAAGCGTTTCTGAAATAAATAAAAATATATAAAATAGAATAACATAAGCTTTATAATAGTTTTACAATAACTTGATCAAATCTTACCGGCAACCACTTTCCACGTGTTCAATGAACTCTTCCACTGACCATGGAGTTTCTTCTAAAAAAATATTTGAAATTTATTGCTGGCAAAAAAATTATATTAGTGACGGATCGCGAGTTTCGAGCAGTTTATTTACTGATTACAAAGAATAAAATTTTCCTAAATGTTGAAACACTTGTTAAATAAATTTAATAAATTTAAAACTCCTTCATATATTTAAGTTACGAATAACACCATGATGGACAATGAACAATTATTAGTTTTAGCACTGCGAAAAAACTACACAACCAAAAAAATTAGATTTTAGATTTTTCGGATGAAAGACAGCAACGGAAACAGAGTCATATAGGCCATTTAAACCAACTTGGGGGAGCCTTTGCTTTTTTGTTAAAAGTAGGTTCATTCGATTTGCAAAGTCATTCGTCTATGTCGTTTACATTTTTAAAGTTTTGTAGTTAACTTTGTATACGAGTATATTTATGTTCTACATCCTTATGAAAGGGAAGGTCGTATCTCACGTTTTTTTATCAGCTTCACGCTGTATCCCATACACAGGGCAGGCAGAGGGAACCTAGTGTTAAGACACTCCATTTCCCACTTTCCGCAGAATTTTTCGAGACATTGCGTGTTGAGTGACGGAACTCAACGCCGATATTAACCTTGGTGCCAGAGTTCATTCCCTCGATTTAACCCACAACTGTCGCGCTAAGACGGCCTTAAAAAATATCCAATTTTTTCAGATAATTTTACAAAAGGGAGAAACGAAATAAGTCATAAAAGCCATGCAAACGAACTTGGTGGAAACAACAGTCTTTTCTTTGTTAAAAGTTAAATATGTAATCTCATTCGCCTGTGAGTTTTGAGTATTCAGTTTTGAAATGAAGGTCTGCATTACGCAACATAATAAAGTAAGATACCTGGTAATGTTATTAGTGAAACCTCTTGCATGCCAGATAGCATGTAAATTATTCTATTTGTGTAAATATCATGCACTCTTGTAACAAGAACGTCGAAGCCATTTATTGCAGAATTAGCACGATCAATAAACTCCTTCCAATCTTCACTTGTCCACGAGACAGACTTCAAACCAGGTAGTAATAGAGAGGACAGCCGAACTACTTGCGGTAAAAGTAAAGGACGAACTTCTAATTTAACCTGTCTTATTGTTCGTAGGTAGTCTTCTAGTAAAAACTGGAAAAACAAATTTAGTATTACTATTCAAAATAATAACGACATTTTCTTCTTCCCTATTAAGTTCTTACAATACCTGCAATGAATCATTAACTAGTGTAAAATAATTTTTCTTTGCATATAATGAATGGCAGACAATCGGCAATCCTAGGCCCATTTTGACGAGACAGTCTGATTCCCGTATTAGCAATTTAATAGTGTGGTCTAGATTGACAGTTATTCGACCAGAGTCATCTATTTTCAGTAAGGTATTGTTCAAGCTGTCATCCACATCCCATAACTGAAAGATAATAATATTTTTTATCAGGTAATTTTCACATATTGTTAAAAGATGTTATTTAAATTAAATGCTATAAAAATGTTTGGTTTTATTTTGCTTGTACTTTAATTTATATTTAACGAAAGGAAAAGGACTAATTTAGATGTACGTATGTAATGAATATAATAAGGCAATTGGGGCCAGTCATGGTTCAGGGGCACAAGCGTGTGACTGTAAGCGCGACAGGTTGTGGGTGTGATTCCCACTCCAGGAAATAAAATATTTAATATTATAATTTCTTCGCTCTAGTATCAAGGCAAAGCGAGGCGTTGAGTTCCGCCAACACGCAATGCATCTAGTATTCGGCGGAAAATGGAGAACGAAATGTCTTAACGCTAGGTTCCCTCTGCCTACGATGCTGTGTGCGGGATACAGCGTGAATCTAAAATAATATTTATATTTCACATTTTGATTCATCCAGACAGCCCTCATGGTCTCCTCGTAGTTGGTTATCAGCGTGCGCGTGGCCGTGTACTTGCGCATCATGTCGGCGGCGGCGGGCAACGCTCGCAGGATCGGGTGCGCGCAGACGCTCTCCACCGTCTCCGTCATGTTATACATGAGACAGCGAGCCCATTTTATACGACCTATGATTTTTCATATATGTAATTAGATAATTTAAAATTAGGTAATAGTAATTTTAATTAATTAGGTAAGTTTTTACTATTTGTTTTTACTGTGAAGGATGTATGTAAATCTAACAAAAGACTCTAAAAAAATATTAAAATACACCTGCGACGGGTGAGTAATTTCTTGGCAGAGGAGGGTCATCTTTTTGTCTTTTAAACATTTTCATTATTTTATCCACTTCTTTTTCGCTGTATTTCAAAACTCTGTCATATTTTTCGCTCAACTTTGTAATTTGAATTTTTTGGCTCACCTTAAAATTTATTTAAAATATTTACATCCATGCACGACATTTAAAAAACAGATGTATTTATTCATATTATAAAAGAAACCATACTTTTTCAAATCTAGTAAGAAATTTGATGCCTTGTGGCGTTTCCCAAACACTGGCAAAGTTCACTTCAATTGTGTTTCCAATAGATTCTCGAAGTGCATTTGTCTTGTCTTCGAAGGCGCGATAGTCTTTATCAAAATCATTATTGCGATAATCGAGATAGTCGTATTGACAAGATATCACAGCTTTCTTAGCCTCATTAAATGAATGCATTGCATCTTCTAGATCTGCAATGTTTAAAAATATTTTTTGTTCCTACAATTTATAAAAATTTTGAATAAAATAGTTCTGCACGGCAAAAGCGTGAGACTGTAAATGCGACGGTTATGGGTTTGATTCCCAGTCCGTGGAATGAAATAACTAATGTTTTCATTTCCTCGCTATGGTAACAAGGCAACGGCGTTGATTCCGCTACTTAACACGCAATGCGCCAAGAATCAAGTATCCTACTGGGAAACGGTATCGTAAAACTACAATACATAAAATAAATATCAATCTTTACAATTACACGTGACCCTACCTTCCCCCAAAAGCAGTCCTTCCATGCGTTTTTCAAATAAATTATTATAGTCATCCATTAAATCAAACATGGATATAATTTTATTAAGTCTCTTACAGAATGTATCAAATTTTCCAAATACATAATTTTCTGAAAAACTAAATTTTTCTGTGTTAGGGAGAAATGCCTGATTCTTTACGAAAATATACGTATCTCTATATGTTTTATTTAAATTTATACAGTGTATTAATTTTTCACGCACAACATCTCGTTCTTGGGACCAAATCGTTTCTTTGAAACGACATGTTATGTACTGCTTGCAAGTTTCAATCATTTGATTGGTTATCTAAAAAAATATTTTTATGTAGGTATAATAAGCCTTAACTTTATGTAACTATTAACCACTCAAACGTTCCTAAACTTACTTTCACCATTAACGATGATATTCTTTCGGAAGTATTATAGAACTGGGAAACACTATGTATCAATCTGACCGTCTGTAGTAAACTTAATATGGAGTCTTTTATTTTAACAGGATCGTCTAGATATAGGGAGTGGCAGCACTTTTCCATTGCTTGTATGAATTTTGCATTGTCTTTTGCTTCATTATAGCAAAATGTTATTTTATGATCAGTGTCACGCCATAGTTTTATATATTTAGAATTCGCCAGTTGAAGACAAGTCAAAGTTAATTGGACCTCGTTATTCTGAAAGTTATATAAATTAATATAAATTTAACAAATTGATACTAGCTGCAGTAGGTGTATTGTATAAAAAAATTTATTTTTAGACTATTAACATTTTTTTTCTAAAATTATTAAATATAAATACATTTGATAATATCTATAATAATTACACAATATAAGACAAAAAATTATTTGTCAATATGTTTAGTAAAAAATAATTTACTAATTATGAAATTCCGAAAAGTTACGATTATAGAATAAATAAAACTTTTTTGCCAAAAGATCACTTAAAAATTCTTTTGCAATAGATCACATAAAAAATAAAAAATAAAAAAAATCGGTATTGATCCGTTAAAAGTTATGAAAAATTTTGTTGGTTATATGTATAAATATATATATATATATATATATATATATATATATATATATATATATATATATAACGATGCCTGTCGTAATTATTGCAATTAAAATGTAACTATTAGCTTAAAAATTACATTAAAATCCTTCGTAATTATTGATCATGATGATGATGATGTTTAATTTATTTTATGCTAATTTCAAAACTTACCTGCAAATAAGAGACCAGCTGTGAAAATTGTGCTCCTCTCTTTTTCCAGTATTCGAGTTCATCTTGAGGACCACTCGAGTCTACTTCCCGACGTAACTGTTCACTTTCACTTAGAATCTGAAACGTAATATCCACATATGAATGCGTGTCTATTCACTAAATGTTTTACCAAATGCTTATACAAATACCAGCATGGATATCAAGACTACAATTACAACTAAATAAGTCGTAATTGTTTTTGTATTGTTTAATGGATTTAGTTCTTTGAGTTTTATATTTTATATAAAATAAACTACAAACCTCCATAATTCTTTTGATCCATTCGTTTACTCTTTCCTCCAGAGACGTAATTGTGTTGGGATTTTTTATCATTTCCTTTAACTCAGTATGGTCATTTAAATTTGCCATTAACGCTTGTCCATCATCAAAAAGATTCACTTGATTGCAAACTTCTTCACAAACTGTTAAAGTAAAAAATATTTTTTTAAACAAATTAATTGTAATTAAAATATGTTTATATTTTATATTTTAATTACAATAAATTTATTAACTTTTATTCTAACCTTTCAACGCACTACAAAATGATCTTAAGCCGGGTAGCAGCTGGTTTTTGACAATTGGAAACCTAGTTTCATCTTCATCTCCGTCGCTGCTGGGGTGAGCTAAGGCACTCATATACACGAATTCCATAACTCGTTCTATAGCTGTTACGAGTCCAACTTTGTCCGCATTTAGAATGCCACAGAACCTATTTTTTTTTAATAATAATTAATATTTTTGCCTGCATAGATCATTTATTATAGCAAATTCTAGTACACTTACAAATCTTTATGAAATCCTTCTTCAGGTAATTGTTTGCTTACATTTATACGAAACATGTAAATACAGACTCCGGTAAACTTCACATCCCAACCATCAGAGAGAAATAACTTTTTTTTAAGTGTAATTTGTGGAGGCGGTATCTTTCCTTGCGCCTGTTGTCTTGATTTAGTGCCTTCAGGTAAAGTGCGGTGCTCAATTTCTTCTACATCTTGGTAGTACCAGAGTAGTTTATTTCTCATGTGTGGTAAGAATAACTGATTAATGTCATCGAGCTGTAAAATCAAATAATAATACGTAAAAAAAATCTGTTTTTAATATTTCATTACACTCAACAAGTTTAAGAAGAGACTTTTTAAATACCATATTTCCCTCAAATACATGGTCCATAATTGCGTGACGGGGGAGGCCTGTACCATCGATAAGGAGTTGAAACGTAAACTCCAATCGAGGGTCCATCTCCCCCCGTCTTGCCTTGCGCTCGCATTCTTCACGTCTTTTCTAATAACAAAAATATTAAAATTATAAATTTATACAAAACATATTCTTGAAGATGAATTTGAAATATTCTAAATAGGTTCAGCGGACCTGAAGTATATCCATAACATCTTCCTCCTCTTCCTCATCGCTAGATCCTGGTTTTATACCACACACAAACATTCTCAATAATAAATAAGGTAAATATTTTATTTGACCTTAATTTATTTAACTTTTACACAATAATAATAGACATATTATTGTATTTATGTAAATAGTATTTATATAAACTGTACCAAAATTAAAAGATTTCGAGAAGATTCATATGAAATGTTTTATCTTTAGCATTTCCATGTTAAAATCCTTCAACTTTTAAATATTTAGCACCTACGACCTCAGCTTGATCTTTAGCTATGAACAAGCACAGCGGGCGACTTGCTACAAACTGTCGGTATCCAACACCGCTTTAGACGAAACAATACTTGTAATATGCAAATTAAATGGACAAGTAGAAGGTGTCATTAAAAGGGAAGGGGGTGGTACGGCATACCACTTGTTGGTACAAATATTAGTGGCGGCACGCAGCACCACTACCTGGCTGGATTACAGTACATTTAACAAAAGGTGTCAATTAAGGAGACCCATGAATCATTTTACTATAAAACAATAAAGTTCTCGCGTGCAACCAAGATATTTTGCTGCAGTAATTTTCTGTTCGAGGTGTGTTATTGTGGATTCGCGCAGATTTGTTCCATGGTAAACGTATATACTAGTACGCGGGTATGCAATTCTATTCGGTATTAAAAATAACAACAGATTCGAGGCCAGTCGTGGCGCAGGGGCACAAAGTGTGACTGTTAAATGAAATATTGCTTTACATTCATATTTTACTAGGTTCTCTCTGCCTAGCCTGCTGTGTGCGGGAAACACCGAGACGCTGATTTTGATTTTAAGACAGATTCTAGTGTTTCTTAGTTAAGTTCAATTGTTTTTTTATATCTTATATGTGTTAATATATAAGACTAGCAGCCCGCTCGCGGCTTCGCCAGCTAAAACTACATGATTATTGATTTAATAAACAGAATTGATTGACGACTATAATGACTTCTAATGTTATTTTTTTACTACATTATCGTAATTTCTATAAGA
>DWAP01001459.1:0-15777 GCA_018230625.1 Heliconius eleuchia
CGAGGCAAAGCGCGGCGTTGAGTTCTGCCACTCAAAACGCAATGCCTCCAGAATTTATTTTGTCGAATTGTAAAAATAATAGTTTTGGACAGTTTTAATTTTTTTTTAAATTGATTCTGTTCTGTTCTTTGTTAATAAAAATCTTTTCAACTGTTCTGAATATTAGTCCGGACAAACACAAAATGTTTAAAATAGTTTATTTTATGTCTTAGTATAAAACATACTTATTATGAAATCATAGACAGACACTGCAATTTTATTTATGTGAATTGATTATTTAGTTGTAAACGTGATTGTTAATTAATTTACATGTATTTATTTATATTTAAAGTTAAAATGTCTAATTTTTTTTAAGATAATCGATCAAAGCTGTGATTAGAATGGAAAAAACACATCAAATTTCTTGCAATTTTAATTAAATAAAAAAACTCTATTATTAATTATATACAAAAAACATATTGTAATATATTCCTTAATTAATATGAATCTATTCTGTAACGTACGGAAGGAACGGGAGCGTGAGTTAGACAAATCGTGTTTACTCTGAACGTCTAGACGGCCGGGTGTGGGGGGCAGTTCCTAGGAAAACATTGGTAAGTACAGACTCACAGGGGTCAATGAACGCATAACTTCCTTTCTTATGTTATTGTACTTAGCTAATAGCTTTCTTGGGCATGGTCGTTTTTTAATGATTTTTTTTACAGCTTTACTCTGTATCCCGCATATAGCAGAGTTAGTAGAGGGAGATTAGTGTTAGGACACTCTGTTTCTCATTTTGCACCTAATTTTCGAAGCATCGTGTGTTGAGGTGAGTGGCGGAACTCGACGCTGCATTATGGCACAAGCGGTGGCACAACCCACAACGTGACGGTTGTGGGTTAGACCCACTGAGGGGAACTAAATTATTATTTATGAATATTTTTATTTCTTTTGATCCATTCAACACGTAATATCTCGAATAATTCGGCGAACGAATAGTGTCTAAACACTGGGTTCCCTCTATCTACCCTGCTATAAGCGAGATACAGTGTGAAGCTGAAGAAAAAATTAGGTACAGGTAAAAATTAAACTTCCATTCCATTGTTCTTCTTCAAATATAAAGTTTGCAAAAGTTGAAAATAATATTTCAAAAATTTGAAAAATGGTTATAAAACGGTATTTCTTAGACACGTACCGTATAAAATATTTATAAAATTCTGAAATATGTAAATTCGTAGCTTTTACTACCGAAATTACACCTACCTTTTCGAATCGTAAAACAAATGTATAGCTTTTTCCTTTTGTTGCTGTTAATAAAAGCGAAGCTAAAAAATGAAAGTATATTTGCCTTGTTTTTAATTAGAAACGCTCTACGACTTTATAAGGATTTTTGTGAATAAAAAAAGTACACAACCAATAGTCCGGATACATTAGCAACTGATACTCTCATATTATTTTCGTCAGTACAAACTAGAATACACCCTGTATAAGCAGAGCGTGTAGTGTAAAGAGCGTGTAGTGTTTTCAATTTGCAAAATTCAAGTTTCAATTTTGATAGATAAACTTTGATTAATATTGATAGAGAACGGAAATTGAAACATAGAATAAAACAGCCATTAGAATTGATGCTGCAGTGGCATAGTTTGTATATACAGCGTGGCTATAGAAAATGATTTTATATTTATAATGCTTTGGTTGCATTGGATTACAAGGCAAAGCGCGACGTTGAGTTCCGCCACTTAACACGCCATGCGTTGAAAATTTGGGTGAAAAATTGGGTAACGGAGTATCTTAACACTAGCTTCGCTCTGCCTACTCTACTATATGTGTTATATCTTTTCGCGCTGTATCCCGCGCTTAGCAAGGGAGATGAGTGTTAAGACACTCCGCTTTTGTTTCGCACTTTTAGCTGTGATTCCGGTGGCATTCTGTGTTGGACTGTTGGGTGGCGGAATACAATGCCGCGCTTTGCATCGATACTAGAGCGAGGAAATAAAAATATTAAACATTTCGTTGCCTCGGCTGCGAATAGAACCCATAACCTGTCGCGATTACTGACGCACATTTGCGCCCCTACGCCACGAAATTGCTTGGCTTCAAATTTAATAAGTGTATAATAAATTAACTGTCAATTAAATAAGGAAATTACTGAGCGAGCTTTTAAAAAACATAAAAGCTCTCCTTTCACGATTATTATTTAAACGCAATACATTTAAGTATCAATCCGACACGTGCCGATGAACACAATGTGGTTAACATTAAAATATATTGAATATCGAGCTTAATTGAAAAAAGCTGTTATTGAGTGAATAAAGGAATAAAAAGCTCTCGATCATTCAATACTGAAGTAAGACCGAGGTTAATAAATATTTTTTTTATTTAATTTTTCCGACGATGGCCGTCGTGGCGCAAGGGTGTGACTGTAACTCAACAGCTATGGATTCAATCTCTTCTTGAGGGAATGAATTATTATTTATTTTTTCACTTTGTCACCAAGGCAAAATCCCAGCGTTGAGTTCCGCCATTTAACACGCTATGCCGAGAAAAATTAAGCGTAAACTTGGGAACGGAGTGTCTCAACACTAGGTTTCCTCTGCCTGCCCTGCTGCGTGTGGGATACAGTAAGAAGCTGACTTTATTTAAAAATTTTCCCCCATACGCTCATTCCGTTATTTAATGTTGTCCCATTCCGTTCACTGATTACTTTGCTTACATTCTCTCAATAAACAACATTTTCAAAGCTCAAAGTAGGTACAAAGCAAAACATATAACACGTTTTAAATGAGATTTTAGGAGGCGTAAGTTTAGAGAATTTTGTAGTTCGAGGATTTGTGTTTTCAAAACTTAGACTGAGGTCCTGTTAGAATGTCAATGTTGATAGTTTTTGAACTAAAAGTTTCTTTCTACTGGTGCTAGTTAAGTAAACTTAAAAAAAAGCGGCCAAGTGCGAGTTGGCCTTACGCATAAATAGTCCTGTATACCTTTATCTATAAAAACGTGTGGTAATCACCTTTACTATTGATCTTATTGTGCTTTCTAGTGTTCGTTATAGCGGAAACAGAAATACATCATCACCATCAGCCTGGTGACAGGCGGACAGACGACGAACGGGCGGTCAGTGAAGTCTTAGTAATAGGGCCCCGTTTTACCCTTTTGGTATTGTTATTATACAATACCCTTGGGGTTCGAAACCTTAATAATAAGAACTGCTAGTACTAGAAGTAATAATTATAATAGCTATTTGTAGCTCCGTTCTCCACTTTCCGCCTTTCCGGACAAGGCGTGTTTTCGCCGCCACTTGACACACCAGCGCGGCCGCAATAGTGCGCGTCGCCTTGGGGGGACGCCTTATCAGTGCGCTCTCTCGAAGTGTACGTGGCGGAAGGACCATTGCAGCCCTCATGAGGTCTGGCAAGGGTCGCTGCAGGCAAGCCTTCTCGTGGATCCTGAATTTTTGAGGCGATAGCGTTTGGCGCTGCGTTCTCTCTGACTACCCCGCAAATGATTAAGCGTGAAGTTAAGTATATTATAATATATAAACTTTATAAAACATTTCACCAGTACAAAGTTAATTACTAGATTAAAATATTAGTATAATTACTAGATTCACTACTCAAGAATTTTAATAATGGCGCAGATTCAAGAGTGCATATTAATGCACCGCATTTTAATTAATAAAACCTTTTAAAGCTTTATCATTAGGTTAAAAACCTCTGTGAAAAAGTTTACATAGTATAGAATTTTGGTTAAATTATTTTACATTTTACTTTATTAAGGCGTAAATAGTATCGTTAGACCGTCGTGGCGCAGTGGCACAAGAGTGTGACTGTACACGTGACGGTTGTGGATTGGATTTCCACTCGGGAAATAATTTATTTCCGAGTGGGAATCATCCGTTCCGCCACTTAACACGCCGGGAACGGAGTATCTTAACACTAGCTTCCCTCTACCTACGCTGCTATATGCGTGATACAGCGTGAAGCTGAAAAAAATATCGTTTTAAATTTAATTATAACTTAATATTTTCAGCCCTCACACACACGGGAGGCGTGTCTTTGGACATTGAAAACAAAGGATGATAAATGGCTGCGTGCTCGTGACAGCGGTCGCGGTCACCTTATCACTCGAGATTTATTTAATAGGAAGTATATAAAGTCATTTTGTTGATGCCTACAAGAAGCGTCTAGTTGTAAATACAAGGCTTATTTTTCACTACCTCGCACTAGTAACAAGACAAAGCGCAGCATTGAGTTGCGTCATTCATGAAATGTCTCGAAATTAGGCGGCGACCACAACGACATATGATGACATCCTGGTTTTTATTTTTATTTTATTATATTGATGGTTAAAATTTTGGCAACATTGAAGCTGGCAGCACTTAACAAATAAAAGAAAAGTTTACTAGCTATAAAATCTCTTACTTGACTCATACAAACATACAAAATAATTGTTCGTAAACAATTGTCATTCAACTATCCCACTCGTAATATCGCAACTCTTACCAATCTCTTTTTCTGTAGCATTGTTGTTTCACGGCTAATTACCGGCGTTTCGTTTCGTTTTATTTTATTTATTTTTTTGTTTCCTTTCGGGTAATTTAATAGAGTACTCTTTACACTATTCAGTCGTTTTTGTTTGTGAGCGCCGGAATACTAATTGAACGTAATGATATTATTTCGTGTCTCTTTCTATTTTTTTTTAGTTTCACGCTGTATCCCGCATATAGTAGTGTTGGTTAAGGGAATCTAGTGTTACGATACTTCGTCTTCCATTTCTGCGGATATCTGGAGCCATGTTATAATGGAGTTCTTTATTTGTATAATATAGATTTAGTGAAAATTAAATTTTGTATATATTGGAAGATATAAAAATATTATAAATTTAAACAATCACAGTAGGTGAAAAAAACATATGTATATAATATTTGGATTTATCTTCAAACAACTCTTACAATAAAATCAATTGTTTCCAGCCATTTTAAAATATTTTCAGTTAATAGCAAAGCTAGCCCTTGTTCTTGCACAGTTTACTCGTACAGTGTAATATTTATATTAAAAAAATATATATTATTGTGTCTAAAATTTGAGCACCTGTTGAAGGGTAGATATAGGGGATGGATGGTGGTCCGTGTTCACCCCAGAATAGTCGAGTGGATTTATATCAAATGATAATAAAAGCTAAAAAACTTCAAAGAGAAATGTTTACGTAAAAAGATCAACCCGAAACTACACCGGAAGGTCTTCACTGGAAAATATCCCTAGATACGATAGGCAAATTTGTTAGAGTAATAGTAACTAAAATATATATTTTTAAATTAATATTTAGAGAATTCTATGAGTGAAACTTAGGTTTTTAAATAATATATTCCTGAAAATCGAATTTTCTTTCCGCCCTTCACTATGTCATAATGGTGTAAATTCTGAAACTATTGACGATGACCTTTAAAAATTACTATAATTAAAAAAAAATCTAAATAAATCAGTTTCACGCTGTATCCCACAGGCAGAGGGAACTTTCACAATTTTGTGCCCCGGCGCCACTATGGCCTCATATTATTTCTATACACGATATTTATACAGGTTGGAAGGGTCAGCGCTCATTTTACGCTAACAGTATAAAGGTAAAATATTTTAAATCCATACCTAAAGAAATCAAGAGACCTCAACAGTTTAGACGTAGGAATTTCTTTTTCATTTCACGATGTTTATCTATACGTGTATTTCGTGTGACGCAGTTATGCATAGATACCAATAACGTAAACACATACTACTACAAAAATACTATTAAAGGTTAATCAACTTTGAACTTTGCCGCCAATACCTACGACTCGATTTCGGAATGAGGCTCCCATTTGATAGGGTTATGTCTGCATGCGTCGTTCTTGAAAAATGGCGTTTTAAATTACAACGATAATTTTATTATTTAGTTTATTTGAAAACTTAACTTTTTCATTTTTGGGGAAAAAATATTTTCTTAAAGAGTATTAGGCTTTTATAGAGTAGTTAAAACTGTGGCTTCATTTAAAGTGGTGCTGACAAAAATACTCTGTATAAAGAAGCAATTTAAGAAGCAATTTATGTTTACAGTATAACAGCTAGCCGCAATTCAAAAATAACATTATAAAGATGATCTTGGCGTTAATTATCTTGTTACATTCGCAATCGCAAATACAAATAAACAGATAGACAGTAAAGGCAAACTCATTGTTATATATATCTAAGCAACATTCGTATCTTAGCAGCCAAGTCGTCGTTTCACAGTTAATTGCCAAGTTTTCGCCTGACGATGCCTTTCCACTTCCTTTTGGGTAATTAAATAAAGTGTACTCTCTCTAAACTGTGTTTTCATTCGGAAGATAGTAAGAAAAAAAGGATATTTTTTACTATATTTAACTGAGTAACAGTATAAAAGAATCTTTTAAGCTATACACAGTATTTATAAAATTTGTCGTCGTGGCACAGTGGCACAAAGTGTGGCTGTAAATGCGACTGATTGTGGGTTCGATCCCCACACGAAGATATTAAATATTTATTTAAATTTATATTTCTCCGCTCTGGTGTCGAGGCAAAGCGCGGCGCTGAGTTCCGCCACTCAGCACGCAATGTCTCCAGATTTCGACGGAAAGTGGGAAATGGAGTATCGTAACACTAGGTTCCCTCTGACTACTCTGCTGTGCGCAGAATACAGCGTGAAGCTCATTTTCATTATAGTACATATTCTGCTCTTTCATTCGGGAGATACTAAGAAAAGGATATTTTTCTCCTATATTAACTACTTAGTAATATAGAACTATTCAGTAGTATAGAAGAAACTAAGCAAAGTATTTATAAAATTTAAATAATAGAATATATATCTACTCTTAATTTGTCCTGGAAGATCATTATATTAAAACAAAGGAGAACAAAGACGTCTGGGATACGTGGAAATACTGCATTAATTATGCAAGCTTGTGTGTATGAGACAGTCTCCATATATGTATATTTTCTTAGAAACTCTGATGATAAAATATATGCATCTTATCTCTTACTGTTTCAGCGTAAAATTTTACCTGCATATTATACATATATTTATGTATTCAAGTAAAATATTAAATAGATTTTTTTAAGTTCTATACTAAAATATATATTTTAATTTGTTTCGGGGAAGTAAAATGATCGAGATTGCGTCATTAAAAGCGATTGACATTCAATATTGATCTTATATATTGTTTGTCAAAACTACATATTTCTTATTAAACAAGATAATTTCTACAAATAGAGGCCGCCGCCACCGCCGCAAAGAGTGTTACTGTAACGTAACGTTTGTAGGTTCGATTTCCACCCACGAGAATGAATTATTATTTATAAATATTCTCATTTCTTTGCTGTGGTATCAAGGCAAGAGCACGGCGTTGAGTTCCGCCACTTAACACGCCAAGTCTCGAATTCGGCGGAAAAATAGGGAACAGAGTGTCTTAAAACTAGGTGCCCTGTACCTACCCAGCGGTATACAGCGTAAAATTGAAAAAAAATGCCCTACAAATGTAACTATTCAAATAACTACACAAATTTAGTAGTACCTATATATAGATAGATATATACTTATAGTAGAATTTTCGCTCCATCTCATTGAACCGTCTGTCAGTCGATGATCACTGCTTGATATGGGTTGTATGTTGAATATTCTGAGATATAAATTTCGAATTCCAAAGCAGAGATATATTAAATTAGATAAATGTATGGAAATCCACTTATTGTTAAAAGGTTATGTGAAGAATATTTTATGTTATGGGAAAACCATTGTTGCAATATGGTTTTGCGATTTTTTCTCCAAATTTACGCAGTATTCCCGCAGCTCCTGCATATATTAGGGTAGTCAATAAGAACATAGTGGTAAGATACTCTGTTAAGCTCAAACTTTCGAGATATTGTGTGTTAAGTGATGGAACTCAACGTCGTGCTTTGTCATGTTACCAGAGCCAGTAATTGAACCCACAACCGCCGGCTCACAATCTGATGCTGTGACGCTGCTTCACCACGGCCTATAGATTTTTTTGAAGTAACTAATAACTTACTCTTACATGAAGAACGACATAAAGTAGTAAGTTTAATAAAATAAGAACGTTCTCAAAATTAGCTCAAGGGTCCCAAAGCAGGAGTGGAATTTCATTTGGATATACAACTTTCCCTTTGCAAATTATTGTACGTATTCAGAATAGTTAGGCATTAGTTACGGTGCTAGGGCACGTTCGTTTGTGCAAGTTGCCTCGTTAGGTGACTGACAAGCTCTGGAAGTTTACTAAGATCTTAAATAATTGATTTGTCGTTTGTAAATAGATCGGGAGTCGTTATAATATGGAATTTTCCTTTAATGTGAGAATATTTTATATTATATTACTCTGTGTACAATGTGTGATAATTTTCAGTAGTCTTTTGTTTTTTTTTTCATTAAAATTTCTCTGTAAAATCATCAGCATCACGACACTTGCTTCCCCACATTCCGCATTGCGTGCAATTTTTCGAGACATTGCGTGTTGAGTGGCAGAACTCAACGCTGGGCTTTTGTCGTATTACCACAGCGAAGAAATTAAAATTTTAATTAATATTATGAACTCCCTCGAGTGGAGATCGAACCCACAACCAGTTGCATTTACAGTCACACTTTCTCCCTCTGTACCACGACTGGCCCCAATAAAAAAATGTTTTAAATTACAGTAGACACAACGATAGCGCACATTTTTATCTAGATGTTGTTTCATTTAAAACTCCACTTAAGAACAGGATAATAAATATATAATATTAAGATAAAGCCAAAAACAACGCAGCAGTGAGTTCTGCCACTCAACATGCAAAGTCCAGAATTCGAGTGAAAAAGGGAGAACGGAGTCATTTGCCAATAGGTTTTCTCTGTATATTCTTCAAAAACCCTTTGTTTAAAAAAAAACTATTTTTAACCATTTATTTCATCTAACGTAAATGTTTTAGATAAATATTTGAACAAGCTTTATTTCCGTTCTTATATATTAAGGCCGCCGACATTGCAAGTAGCTAAGAGCGAAGTCTAATACTGTAGAGTTCCAGAGAGTAACGACTGATCTAATGTCAGTGTACTGGAAGTTATATATTAGATGATATATTGTTTCCAGAGACTTGGTAGCAGAGATATTTTTAAAATAGTGATACTTTTAAATTTTGTTGAATTTTACAGCTGCTGTGTACTTTACTACATTTTGTAATAATAAAAATTGTCAAAGAAATAATTGAGTTGAAATGTTAACAATATTCATTTAGTATGATTATGACGATGGGATTGCTGAAAATCCATAAAAAATGCATGAAATAGCCTATAAATATAATCTTCGGGTCGTGTCTTGTGCTGTTGGTCTAAGCAGACCAAAAAAAAACTTTACTGTGTTTTAACTCGATAATTTGTGTTACATTTAAATAACGTTTAAATGGTCCTAAATATACTGTTACACCCGACATCCCATTCCCGTCGTTCTTGTGGTTGACGTGGGTTGAAATTCTACCCCTACTTGTTAAGAAAATAATGAGGAAATATTTATGTTTACAATTATGAAGTCAATTTTAGTACAAATACTCTAAAAAAGAGAAAATTGAAAGATAACACATATAAGAAACGTGGATATTAAATACCAACTAAGTACAAACATCAATAAACTATAACCAACATTTAAGATATTGATATATTTTAGTCACTTAATAACGATGTATTTCACGTATCTATATTAATCTTTAAATCAAAATTTATTACAGATGCATAAAATTGATAATATATTATAAATAAATAAGCCGCGCCATCAATATTCAAATTTGTGGGTGAAGCATCATTTCGTATTATAGTAATAAATCTTAACTACAAGATTAAGGGGGCGGATCGACGCTATTAGTCATTTCGCGCCAATGCCACCTATATTTTTTATGAGCTTAACGCTTTATCCCGCACTCAGCATGTTAGGTACGAACCTAGTGTTAAGACACTCTGGTTTCACCCTATTTTCTGCCGAATTCTAGAGGCATTCCGTGTGGGGCGGAACTCAACGCAGCGCTTTGCTTCGACACCAGAGCGAAGAAATGAAAATATAAATTTGAGTAAATATTTCATTTCCCCGCGTGAGAATCGAACCCATAACCAGTCACGTTCCCAGTCACACTTGTGACGCTGCGCCATGACTGGCCTCGGTATCACCTATTTATAAGCACATATATCATATTTTGAGTACGAAGCAATAAATTATTGGCTGAGCTCGGTACAGCATTCTCAGCGAATGTGATCGGATCTGCTGACAGTGCTTTTGGTGATTTATTGAATGGAATCATACTTAATTAAGCCGTATTTCGTCTTTAATCATCTAGATTTAGAATATATTGAGTGTAGTGATGCAAATCTCCGTTGGCAGCTTAACTCAAAATGGCGGAAAGCAAATTAAAGTTTATAGTTAGATCAATATGCAATATTCAAGAAACAAAAGGGGGAGGCATAAAACACTGGGACTAGTGTTAAGACCCGTCCGTCCGTCGAATTTTGGAGGCGTTGCATGTTAAGTAGCGGAACTCAACGCCGCTTTTTGCCTCGTTACCAGGGCGTATAAATGAAAATACTAAATATTTCTTTCCTCGAGTGGGAATCGTCGAGTACTTATTGTAAAATGGAGTTACAATCTGGCATTTTTATTTTAAATTATAAAAGATTCAAACTTAGTTAGGCTAAGCATAAATATAAAATGAACACTTCAAAGAAGGAAGCTGAAAGTTAAGCCAATTTAGCCGCAAGTTAGACCAACGACAAGAGAATCGCTGTTCTTACTTACAATGCAAATGTATGTAAATCGGTACACATTAAATGTTGCGGCTTGTTGCAAAATTGTAAAGACGACAGAGACAGTATTGTGCATTTTTAGGGTTCCGTGGTAAAACGGAACCCTTATAGAATTACTTTTTTTTTAAAGGTTTAATTATATCCTTTTTATGAAATTGTATACATAAATGATCAAATGGGGAACAGAGTATCTTAACACTAGGTTCCCTCTGCCTATGGTGTTGTGTGCGGGGTTGTACGTGAAGCCAAAAAGAACTTACCAAAGAAAATCCGTTTCCAATAGTTTCCATGCCTTCTTTACAGATAAAAAGACAGTGTATATACATACATATGAGTCTATTTATTGTTATATATTTCATATAACTCTTTTAGGAAATAATGTATCTTTTTAATTACTATCGACATCAATGTAAGTAAGTACGCTTAAGCCACGTTCAAAATTCCCCACAGTTCATAAACAGCACTCCAAGTGCAATGCAAATGTATGGAGATTCGGAAGAGTAAACTACTCGCGACTCCTCCGCTGAAGCATCACTGTGTAATTAGAGCTGTCAAAAGGCAACCTTGTGGTTTTTAGTTTAGCTAGTTTCGTTTTATCAGTTTAGAAGTAACTAAATAAATAATTGAATGATTGAATTGAAGCCTATCGCGACGCAGAATCAAAATAGTGGGACTGTAAACGTGATAGGTTGATGGTTCGATTTATACGCAAAGAAATTAAATATTAATTTTTTTTTTCTTTGCTCTGGTGCCGTGGCAAAGCGCGGTGTTGCCGCCACCTGCCTTTACGGCGGTAAGCTTAAGTTTGTCAACTTTGTTTTTAATATTTTGCTATACAACTATAAAAATTGTCTTGAAGTAAAAACATTACAAATAAAGGAAAAATAGAAAATGGAAATTTCTATTTATATGACATATAAAAAAATTATTACTAACTAATAATTGCAATTCATTTCATACAAAATGATAATATACGCTCACAAAGTTCAGTTTGTTCAATGAGTTCCTGTTGACTTACCATTCTGAAATTGGCCCTCGGTAGGGGAGTTTGACCTGCACACGATCGATTTTTATATAAAACTATGGATTAAACGTAGTTCCCAGAAATCAAACTAGACAACAATTATCTAGCTTATGGTGCAGTGCAACGAACTAGATTTTCATAACTTTCATATAAAAAACCAATATGACTGAATCATAGGCGTAACTTATCCCTTTTTAAAGATGTGACCAGTTCCATTAGGTAATTTCTTTACATAAAATTGTATTCAATCACCATAAAAGGATAACTACATAACATCCTTTCAAATATACAACACGATCATGAGATATTAAACATAAATCAAATTTTATACCGTTTAGCTTTCAATACGCTCCACTATACTAGACGCGATGTTCAATTTCACATTAAACTGACGTTAGCCGCACAAAAGGAGTTATATGAAAATTCATACTATAAGCTATTTGAAAAGCAAAGGCGCGGACTGTCGGCTTTGTACATACACATTCCCTCTTTGACCTCCGAAATTCGCGCCTTTGAAAATGACGGCGCCAATACATTCTGTAAACATGATAAATGGCTGAACTTGACGTTGGAACCATTTGTCTCTCAACTCCGAAGGGCTGGGAAAAAGTCCTCTATTTACATAATACGAGGTTTCAACGCCGCCGCCGCCATGTTGCCAAGTTGTGGAGCTTAATATGAATTCGAAAAGCCTTTTTAGCACTTATGATAAGATACAAACATCTTTTTGAGTCGTCTAGACAATGTAATTGTGGTGTTGCAAAATCTCATTCTGAAGCTTACGTTTGAAGGGGAATGGTTTTGTATATGATTTCTTACTGTATCTTCTATTTTTATTTTCACGCTGTATCCCGCATATAGCGGGGTAGGTAAAGGAAACCTGGGAACCTAGTTGTTGTGACAGTCCGTTCCCATTGAGACATTTTCGTCCCCCACTTTCCACCGAACTCTGGAGGCATTGTGTGTTGAGCCGCGCTTTGCCTAGTTACCAGAGCGAGGAAAAGGAAAATATTAAATATTTTATTTCGTCGATTAGGGATCGGGCCCACGACCAGTCGATTTTACAGTCACACTTTGTGCCTGCGCCACAACTGGCCTCAGAAGTAATGTAAATATAAAAAATATATTAGTATAGATACGTAAGTACTACAATTCCTATCCAGTATGATTATATAAGCCACATAGTGACCTACATACTAAGAGTACCAATATGCAACTAAGAAACCTTTCAAGTTGCTCGAAACTTTGACTTGATGCAATCAGGTTTCCTTGCCTTTGCCTTATATTGCCCTTTGAAGTTTTAATTTCATTTTAGTGTTGCTTTACCATCTAAGACTTTTAACTTTACTATGCTATACTATCTAGAGACGTTGTATCCCGCACACAGCTGGGTAGGCAGTGGGAATCTAGTGTTAAGGCACTCGGCTTCCCATTTTCTGTTGAATTCTAGAGGCATTGTTGAGTGGCGGAACCGAACGCCGCGCTTTACCTCCACACCAGAGAGTTGAAAGTATAATTTAATTAAATATCGGCTCTCGAGTGGTGCACGAACCCACAACCAGCCCCACTTTTAAGCCCCTGCCCCACAACTGGCCTAAACCATTTCCTATTATTATTTGATTTATATTAGCGGCAATTTCTAAAATGCATATATTTTTCGTGTATTTATGTACATTAAATCAATACAAATAAGGCAAAACTATATGATAATACACCCTTGTCTAATTTAAAATAACAGTTATATATAGATACATACATATATATATATATATATATATTATTCCATTTCAAAATTATTTACATATATAAATTATAAAAAAGAATCATTACATGAACTCTCAAACTAAGCTGACGAAGCTTTACAAACTTAAAGAAATTGACATTTTATTTTTTGAAGTGTACAAAACATGAGGCAATTCTAATTTAAGTCCCGCTTTAGTGAAATATCGTAGCAAAGGAACTCCTTCGCTATGATATTCTAAATTTTAATATATAGTTTTATATTTATATTTGAAATTCCATGCAGCTCGCATGTTCCGTAAACTTCCTGCTTTCCTTCAGGAACGTTACAAAATCAAATGTCCTGTCTGTTATAAAGGAACAGGTTGTTGTATGTAGAAAATATAGATACTGTCACAAATAGAAAACTTTTGAATGATTTTTTAGAAAAAGACTTTTACGAAAGAAGAAAGAGAAAGGCATTTTTAGATTTTTTTTCTTTTAATTACTTTTGTAATAGAAATGATTATAAGACCAATTAAAATCGTAATGGACAAAAGAAACCATTTAAAGACAAAGTATAATAAAGGCCCTGAGGCCGTCGTGGCCCGGCGACACAGGGTATGACTATTAACGCAACGTTTGTGGGTTCGATTCTCACTCGAGAGTATGAATTATTCACACTCCCGAGTGAGAATACTTAGTCATATTTTCATTTATCCGCTCCGGTACCGAGGCAAAGTGCGGCGTTGAATTCCGAATACCGCCACTCAACATACAATGTCTGAAATAATTCGGCGTATCTTAAAACTAGGTTCCCTCCGCCTAAGCTGATGTGTGCGAAATACAGCGTGACGTAAAAAAAATTAAACATATTTGTAAGACATTAAACTATTTCTTCATTGTTGGTACAAATTACAATTAATTATCATTTAAAATATAAAGATTTCGTCTTAAGTCTTGCTGTTATCACAAACGCAGGCCCAGGTTAAATATACGTAACTTCTGAATACTAATGAATAGAAGTCATTTATAAGGATTCCATGAGGGCAGAATAATATCTAGTTATTTATATAACCTTACATTCACCCCCTAAGAGCATTGAGGGATCTCACAAAATGATCTCCTGAAACTAATATATTGTCAACTGGATTCACCCTCTTCACAATATAGATAACCATTTCTTGATTTAAACCTAATTTATGGCAAGTATGGTCTTTTAAGATAAAGTAAATAATATAAATACATTGTTTTCCCTTCAAAGACTGATTTTTTTGTATTTATAGTGAGCGAAGCGACAGGGGTTTGGCAAGAAGCGAGGCCGAAGCGAACACGGGGCGAAGCTCTCCTATTTAATACAATCATTAAAAACATAAAGGCATTTTAACTGCAGTTAAGATTGTGGTTTTAAACTCTATATAAACAAATCAAAATTGGAAACCATAAGTTATAGTTAGTAATAAGTAAAAAATTAAGAACGATTTAATATGTTAATATGGAAATTAAGGAGGAATCAAAGGCGGTAGGAGGTCTAGGAATGGAATGTCAAAAAGAAAAGAATCTATATAATATTATTAAAATAATTTTAAAATATTAATATAAAAGTTAATGAAAAATAATGCTATTGAGTATATTATTATAAAAATTTAAAAAAAAATCATAAAATATAATATATTCTGTGTAACAAGAATATCCTTTGATATCGCGTAATGGAAGTTTTTATAATTTTAATCACGCGCCAGACAAGAAACCGGTGGAATTAATTAGATTTTATGGGATAGCTCCTAATAAGAGGGGTACTTGTTTTGAATGACAATGTATATTTTAATTGTTTGTCCTACGATAGCTGCAAAACCGACTTTTGGGCTCTATTACGCACCCGCGAAACTTGAGATTTTGACCTTAATGATCTTATATTTGTACGGAACTTTTGTTTACGGGATATTTTAGTTAAAATTATTTTCGTTATATTATTTTATTATAAGTAAATATAAAGCGAGGAGCAGAGTGTCTTAACACGAAGCTCTCTCTGCCTACCCTGTTACATGCGGGATAGAGCGAGAAGCTAAAAAAAAGTGAATACAAGAGATTGCTTCAAACAATGCCTTAAATAATAAATGGGATCTTAAAAGCATTTTTAGCTATTACCTTATATTATTATGTATATTTTTGATATTAATGTATACTTATAATCAAGAACACAATTCTCTTTAATTATCTATCGAACAAAAATAAAT
>DWAP01001460.1:0-15776 GCA_018230625.1 Heliconius eleuchia
ACCACCAGTACCAGGATGATCCTATTCTAGGCCGGGATCACACGGCACAAAATCGGTCTAATATAAGACACAATTTTAAAATAAATAATATTGATGTGATTCATCTCAAGATTGCAAATATGTAACGGTTGTTAGGTTCAAAACATTAAAAAAATAGATTTACAATTATTACTTACTAGTGACATTGATGCATTTGAATAGAAATAGGAGCGAGCATTTCACTTCCAAGGTATGCCATAAAAAAAACGTTTATTGAGGCCGTCGTGGCGCAGGGGCACAGGCGTGTGACTGCCGTTCTGAATTCCATCCCTCGGAGAAATTAAATATTTCATATTTTATGTTATGTTTCTGCCATTTCATATGTTGTGGTGCTGTTAGGTTCCGCTACTCACCGCGCAATGCCTCCAGGTTTTTTTTGACAAGTCCCTCTGACTACTCCGCTGTTCGTAAAGGTAAAAACTTACCTTTAACACAAACTTCTTTTCACATTTTTTTAATATTTTGGAATGTTTTCTGGGATTATTTTAAATTAAATACCGCGTAACAATAAAGCCTTCGTCGCAGTGGTTGTTGTATTTTTATTTCAGTTTGTACATGTAATACGCAATGTAGGAAACATTGAGACACCCAGGGACACAAAGGGAAAAACGTAGTGTCCTAACTCTAGGTACTCTCTGCTTATCCTATGAAGTAGTATAGCACATGAAAATCTATATTTTTTAGGGCGCTGTATCTTAAAAACTAAACTGTCGCGTTACGGTCACGCCCTCGTGCCTCTGCGCCATGACCACGTCGCTTACATAAAAAATTACACATAATGTTAGAGATATTATTTCCTTTTACTAAGAATCTGTACTAGAGGCTTGAATTAAGAAGTATTTTTCTCTTCCGACCGACGAGACTGGATGTGACTCACACCGCTTTAAAAAACCATATAAGTTTTAGGCAAATCGAAGAAAAGAAAATGTGAAATATTGCATTTCCTCGAGTGAAAATCGAACCTACAACCCCTCGCATGTATAGTCGGGCTCTTAGATATTTCATAAGACAGACATACAATTCTGAAAATGGTATGGAAACCTCAGTGGGCGAGACCGACTCTTAACCAGGTTTTTTATGCTTCACGCTGTATCCTGCATATAGCAGGGTGGTCAGAGGGAAGGAGAGAACCTAGAGTTAAAGACACTCCGTTCAACACGCACCACGCGTTTTTTTTCGATGTTTGCGTTTATAGTCAGATGTAATCGCGGCGCCACGTATCAATATATATTAGAGGACCCGTTGACTCGTATTATAAATACGTTGTACATATTATCAAATGCATTGTAGTGCGCGTAATGTTTTATTTATTTATTTAATGTATTTTATAAGCATTATTATTGAAAAATATTAGCCTTCTATACTTCTCTTACATATAAACTATAAGTGTGCAAAATTTCATATTCCTCTGTCCGCGCCATTTTCTTGGAAAGGGGTCCTAAACTCCTTAAGTTTTTGCTTCACATATTAATACATATATATTTAGCTTGACACTATATTCGACACATAGCAGGGTAGAGAGAGAGACTCTAGTGTTAAGAAGTCTTAACACTAGAGCCCAAGGAACGGAGTGCCGTTCCACACGCATCGCTCAAATGTCACCTCTACAATTCTAATAACTAAGCAATAAATTAAATAAGCCCATTACAATATATAAGGTTATCAATAACTGATATGAGGAAATGTTACGTTATGTTAAAATAATTAAAATTGGTTGTGATGTAAAGTTATGTGGTGGAAATAGGCGAGGAATCCCAGGATTTGGATTGCCTTTAGGAATGGAATCCTATCTTTGCATACCCTGCTTTACTCGTATGCAGGATAGGACGTGAGTGGTAAAAAATATAGATTTTAAAAATACCAACACTCCATTATACTCCTCTCATGCCAAATGAAGTGTCTTAACACTAAACTACCTTTGTCTACCCTACTTTGCGGGAAAAAGCGTGAAACTTATTTTTTTGTCTGAAGTTAAGGTTAAGTTGGAAATTCAATACAACATGTACATACATATATTTTTTAGCTTTACGCTTCGTCCCGCGTATAACATTATAGGCAGAAGGAACCTAGTAACCTACTTTAAAAATACTTCCGTTCCCCACTTTCCGATGAAACTCAACGGCTATAAGGAATCGAGCCCACAACCATCTTACATTCTGACGCTGTCCTATTGGCAGGGTTCGAAGTACTAGGTGGGCATATCATAATCGCTCGACGCGCTCATGGTGGCCAAAAGTAGAAAAAATTTAGGCTTTGTCACCTGTTAATGTCAAAGCAAAACGTAATAGATATATTTAAAAGTAATTTTAAAAGTAATAGATATATTTATACAAACAGAAAAAGACAATTCGATTATTTATATTAAAAAGGACAAAAAAGTAAGAACAAAATACGTAATACCTCTCAAAACACACACAGATGCCAACTTCGAAATCGTTTCGTTCAACAACTGAAATCGTTTTCAGTAAAATAACGTTTAAAGTGACTAGTATTGATATTATTATAATCATTTGCACAAATATTTTCTTAATAAAATAATTTGCAACGAACGAACGAAAACGTCAGAGCCAACAAATTTGTGTACGCTGGGTGCACGGTGCCAATAGGTTATTATTAACCAAAAGTTTTAAACGGTACGGTTCTCGAATACGCATATTTGTATGAAACTAATATGGTATTAATGAGTTGTGACGTCTCAACGTGTCTGCTGACTGATTGGTGCATGTGTAGCGGTCTCTTTCAAACTCGTATTGTAACGGCTGTCTTAGTTTTTTCTTGTCGTTTACTCTGTTTATTTTGATTTTTTGGTTGTCGTTTCAATAAATTCCACTACGGAAAGTGATTTTACTGTTTTAATGTATAACTCATTGAATTTCGCCGCTATAGTAAAACAGCTGTGGCGCAGAGGTACAAGCGTGCAACTGTGAACGGGACGGATTGCGGGTTCAATTGTAACTCGAGGAAATAAAAAAATATATATTTTCATGTTCAAAATACTCTGTATATATCTCAATTGAGCGGTGAGCAAGGATCGGAGTGTCTTAACACTATGTTTCTCCGCTTATCGTTTGCTATATGCAGGATAATTATCTTGCTGTATTGCTTTATCTTGTTGTGGGATGTTGGAATAAGAAATATAATGTGAGATCGGCACCAACCATTCCGGTTTTTATATGTATTATTTTTAGTTGTACATTTATAAATTAAAATTATAAGATTGTAGTGAACAAAAACTAAGGTCGAGGGCTTCGTACTAATTTTATTTATGTTTTACTCGATTGCGCGTTGCATCGGAGGGTATTTTGCTTATCAAACCCCTTTGATAAGCAAATTACCAAATGAATGCGCCAAAATATGTTATTTTGTAATACATTTTAAAATTATAAATTAAAATATCAAATAAACGTGGCTGGTTCAATCCCCACTCGAGGAAATGAAATATAATATATACCGAAATATGAATATAAATATTACTTTTCCTCACTCTGTCGTCGAGACAAAGCACGGCGTTGAGTTCTATCATTTAACACGCAATGCCTCTAAGAGTCGGCGGAAAGTGGGGAACGGAAAGTCTTAACGTTAGGTTCCCTCTGCTTACACTGTGTGCGGGAAACAGCGTGAAGCTGATTTTTATTCATTTTTTAAATAAATAGAAAACAACATTTTGCGTATTACCGTATAAAGCCGTATAACGGCCGTAAGAGCCATGCCACTACACCGTGCCACAAAGACTTACACTACACTCAATCACTAAATAAGTTTTAAAATTGAAGTGCATATGTACCTACGAACATCGGTTATTATGACGAGATGACTACAAGAGACTACTACTTAAAACGTCAACAAAGACAGAAAAAATATCACTTACAATGGTGGTCATAGATATTAGAGAAATTCGTGGATAAACATACAAGCAAACATACGTACCAAATTAAGCACACGTGCTTGGACGCCTAAATGGATGGATCATATTTAAATATTATTCAATTCCAACAATATTTCATACGTACATATAAAACTGATATCCTTCTCTTTTTGATGTTAGTTAAAAACAACAACGCCACCTTATCCTTGTGTGTTTCCTACATACCTAATACACACAATAATATGATATAAGTATATATCGCCAATCGTGCAGCTGTGCTGATGTTTCGACGTTTCATCAAAGAAGCTAAGTCACCGTTTCGTGTTTTCCGCCTGTACTAAGTATTCCAATGGTACGTCTAATATTATTTTAATTTTATATCATATAAAATAATAAAAAAATTGTTGTAGAATATAGGCTGCTACTCTGGCTCCACTTGTTGAAATTATAAAACAATAAAACACTTTATACTACTTTGAGAAGTAAATAAAATAAAATTTACATTACAATTTATCGAGCACTTCATTTTAAAATCATACGCGAAATTTTTTAACAATCGATTAGATTATTAGTTATTAAGTTTTTTTTTGGGTCTCCTTAAAAATTGGTGTTTTGTGCATACGTCCTTTTAGTGTGATGTCCGCGATATGTTGTCCATGTATATGTATGTATAATTATGTATATTTGTTCCTGCGTGTTATTCTCTTCTCCGTTTTCAATTGGTACTTCCGAGTGAAAGACCTGTACGCGCCTGTGTCAATTTAAGAAAACTTGAGTTCCCTACATTTAACACGTTCTATGAAAAAACTGTTACAGTTCAAGCAGCGAGCTTATGGCACTTAGTACATAGCTTAATACTTTTATAATAAGATTAAAACGGCAATATATATATATATATATAAATTACATCTCTCTTAAAATCCAGTTATTATATGTAATATTTAATAGTTTCCAGATGGCTCCAAAGAAAAGTATCCCGACTAAAGATTTGGATGATGCAGATGGCACAAGTTCAGGGTACATTCGCAGGAATATACAGAACGAAATGAATAGAATAGAGGAAAATAATAAGAAGACAATTAACGAGGAAACCGCATTTTTGAAATCTTTGCATTCGTCTTCGGTAATCTTTTTTTATTTCTCTATATCGCGACAGTTGTGGGTTTGTTTCCCACTCATGGAGAACGGAATGTCTTAACACCTGCCAATCTTAGTGTATTTATGATACAGCGTGAAGCTAAAAAACAACTTATTCCAAATCTAGCAACGTGAGACACTACGTTCTCCGCCCGATTTGGAATAATTGCATTTCGACTGGTGCAACTCAAAGTACACCTTGTCTTGCTACCAAGATGGAACGAGGAAATGAAAATAATTTATTCCCTAAGAAGGAATCACACCCATTACCACTATTTAATATACGTCACTGTTTCATATATTTAACTTGAATAATTTTTCTTTCAGAATCTTGTACCATCCAAGATAAAGTACACGAAGTGCGTTAAAAACACTATATTTAAGTATTTCCTACAATTTCTTTCGTTTGCTGCTATCACGCTTTTAGCAGTTATCTGCTATTTTAATAGTAAGTTGATTTCATTTATAAAATCATCATGAAACTTGGCTTAACTATAAGTAGCTTAGGTGGTAATGTAAAATATGGTATCATCGTGCTGGTCAGACGATGGAGCCAGGACCTGAATAGTGGAATCTTCAAAGGTTGCTAGTAAAGCACCAAGAGTAGACTCATATAATTTAATTACATTATCATTTTAAAGACTCCATACATTAATAACTAAAGTTTCAGCCAATTGAATAAAACATTTATAATTTAACAATATTCTGACATGTAATTCTTCAAAGAGCCACAACTTTTTTGTTTGTGAAACGATTCTTATAAAAATATTTAATGTTAAATGTGCACTTAAATTGGTTAAGCTGTTTCAGAGATTAGCGTAAAGAAACGCACAGACAAATAGACTTTTTTTTAAATCATTCATAGTTTCGGATTTTATTACATTAAAAGGCCTCCAAAAATATTTTTTCTCATACACTTTCTATGAACAGACACCGATCCGTGATGATTTTATTATAAGTGTTGATATTACTAATACTAGTTTATACATTAGTTCGAAGCAATTCATTCTATGGTGCTTTTTAGTTTTTTTTTAACTATATATTTTATTTATACTTCTTATATAGCCGTACAGATAGAGAGGACCTGGTGTTACGACACTTTGTGCTTCATTTACCGCCCTTAAACATTTTATTTCCTATAAGAACAAAAAAAAACCAATAATTTTCTGGCCTATTGTGTATCCAATACGCAGCCAACGGAATTTCCTAATTTTACAGGACCAATGATCAATGAAAATTGTTTAAATCACCAAAGTCGTCCAGGTTCCTGTAAATATATCCTCGACTGCCCTTTCGCTTTGAAAGATATTTTGCTAAAGAAAAAAATTGTGGTAAGCATTTTTTTTAATAAGATCTATCCACTCGAGGAGATGAAATATTTACTTAAATTTATATTTTCATTTCTTCGCTCTGGTGTCGAGGCGCGGTGATTAAGATGTTTGATGAAGGGATTTATAATAATAAATTTAAATAAATATTTCATATTTTCGAGTGGGGATCGAATCCAAAACAAATCGCGTTTACAGTGCTCCTGCGCCACGACTGGCCTTTTCACAACGAGTATTTCTTCGCTCTGGTGCGAATGGCAAAGCGCGGCGTTAAGTTCTCTCACTCAACACGAAATGCCTTCAGAATTCGGCAGAAAGTGTGGAACGGAGTGTCTCAACACTAGGTTCCCTCTGCCTACCCTGCTGTATGTGGGATACAGCGTGAAGCTGATTTATTTATTTAAATGAATCTCTTTAATTGGATATACAGATCCCGTCACGTTCAAGATCACTGGTTGCCCATGGTCAGTCGTTTAGTCTACTCGTGACCACTACTGCAGTGTTTTTTAAACGTTCATTTTTCTTTTCTTTTTAATTTTTAGGAATCTTATATAAAATTGGACGCAACACAGAACTCGAACTCAAGCCTCTTGTTTATGGTCCATGCGCTCTTACCACTAAGCCATACGTTCTCATCAAGTTACGTCGAAATATTTATACGTTTGCTATAAGTTATTTATATTGTTAGCATCTGTGTAAAATTGTCCATTTTTTCGGAATTACCACTGCTAATTATTACAAAGAATGATCACACCTATCCCTAATATGGAATAACATTTATGAGTTAAGCATTTAGAGATAAGTTCTAGGATGACCAGGCACATACGTTATAAGCAAACCGCTTATGGGTTCGATTCCCACTTGGGGAAATTAATTATTTTCATTTTCTCGCTTTGTATAAGACACAGTACAGCGCTTAGTTCCACCACTCACCACGCAATGCCTCAAGAATTGGGCGAAAAGTTGGCAACGGAAGTGTCTTGACAATAGGTTGCCAGGTTCTCTCTGCCTAGCCCGCTATATGCGGGATACAACGTGAAGCTAAAAAATATTTAGTTCGGAAAGAAATAATCTAAGTGTAGGAAAATTTTGTACATATATATAACATTTCCTAAGTAATATGTTCTATGTAGTATGACGCAAGAGGTTTTTTGCCCACGTCATTGTAAACTGTAAACTATCCTTGTTTTTATAAAAATAAAATAATATCTGCTTCACACTGTATCCCGCACACAGCTGGATAGGCAGAGCGAAGAAATAAAAATATAAATGTAAGAAAATATTTTATCACCTCGAATGGGGATTGAATCCACAACCAGTCGATTTTACAGTCACACTTTGTGCCCCTGCGCCACAACTGGCCTTCTTGTTTTGTAGCAGTTTATGAGTTTATGCCTAATCTTTACCTAATCAAGCCTAATATTATAGTATATAGGTGAAGAATTTGTTTTGATGCGCTAATCACAGGAAATACTACAATATCATCAGTAAACTAAAAAAACATGGAGGATGTAGTGCCTTCTCAATTTTGTGTTTTTTCACTAGGCTATCACATGTTATTTTTTTATGTGGATATATGTACCAGCCGATTTGAGAAACTCCTTTTATTTGAAGTCAGTAGGTTTTTTTTTTATTTTACGGAAACAGCATATAGGGTAACATATTTCAAATCCATACCTAAGGAAATTAATCCAAATAACTGAACGATGTTAATCGCAAAGATGCTAGTAATGTAAACGCATACTACTACAAAAATACTACTAAAAGTTAAGCAACTTTGAACTTTGTCGCCAATACCTAAGACTCGATTTCGGAATGAGGCGTATGCGGCGGTTTCCCTTTGATAGGCTTATGGCTGTGTGCGTCGTTCATGACAAATGGCGTTTTATTTTAAAACGACAATTTTATTATTTATTTTGCTTGCAAAAATCACTTTGTAATATTTGGGATTATTTTTAATTGTATTAGGCTATAATGGAGTTAGTTAAAACTATGGTTTCATTTAAAGTGGTGCTGACAATTCCATCCTGCATAATTTATCTTACAGATATGTTCGAAGAAAACTGACCCGCCAACAATATGTTGTGAAGACAAAGAATATATTCCAGAAATCGGACCAAGATTTATTTTAACTGGACACGAGTAAGTTAACGACGACTGTTGGTTATCTACAAACGAATAGATGGAGGAGTTGTAACAAGGTAGCAGATTCGAATTTGTTTTGAGGGTTTTTTTTATTTTATTCCATATACATATCGCCCTGTCGGCGTTGAGATCTGCCACTCAAGACGCAAGGACTCGAAAATCGGTCGGAATGTGGCAAATACACTCGGTTTCTCACTTTCCACTCAATTTTCGAAATAATACGTGTCGAATATCAGAAATCGACGCCGCGCTTTTCCTACTAGGAAATGAAAACAATTCATTCATTCAAGTAGGAATCAAACCCGTTATCTGTTCATTATAGTAAGTGGGGTTAGAAAGCGAAGTGAGCAAGTGTCGAAGTCCGCTTTATATTATGACAACGAAGTGGTCTTGTTCTATATTATATTTTATTTCATTACAGGCATGACAAAAGAAAAGAAGAACGACCGATAATATTCAAAGATTCATTCGAAGACACAAGAGAGTGTCCGCCGCCGCCACACAGGGTGTCTAAACCACAGAAGCAAAGGATTTCAGTGAGAAGTAAGTGTTACCCTTCACGCTGTATCCCGCACCCAGCATTGTAGGAAGAGGGGACCTAGTGTTAAGACACTCCGTTGCCTACTTTCCGCTGAATTCTGGAGACATAGCGTGTTGAGTGGCGGAACTCAACGCCGCGCTTTGATTTGAAACCAGAGAGCGGGAATTTTCCTTGAGTTCCCACTTGAACCCACAACCAACCTTGCTTACAGTTACACTTAATTATCTACATTTATGTTAAAAAGTCCCTTTGTGTCAAAAATGCCTTAAGAGCTACTTTTAAAGCGTAACTTAACGCTGCGATTTGTCTTTAATCACCTAGAAAAAGTTATTTAGTTACAATTGATAGGTGATATAGTAAACGAGAGGTGGCGCCCTGAAGTTATACTTTCTGAACTTTAAGTAGTCTTATAGAGCGTGTGGTTGGAGTATTATAAAATATTCTTATATTTCAGAATGCTTAGAATATCAAGAAAAATTTGTATATCCGTGTCGCGAGAGTACAATTCCAAACGGCGGGATGCTACGGCTGAACCGCTGCAATTGGAAACCGAAGAGTTTGATCATTAGCGGAGAAAATGCATATTACGGAGAATTCCCCCATATGGTATGATAACTAATACGCATGAGGCCGTTGTGACGTGGCGGCAATGCGTCTGACTGTAGACGCCCCTGTTGAGTCCCACCACTACACAAGCAACGTCTCAAAAGTTGGCCAGAGTGTGGTTGGTGTCTTAACACTAGGTTTTGTCCGGGGGCTATGTGCGGGATAGAGCGTGTAAAAAAATAAGTGCGATATCTTGCGTATTGAGTGGAAAACTTTATTTTCTTTAAACTAAATTTTCTTACGAAATTTATGCACTCGAGTGGAGATTGAATCTAACATTTTTCGTTTACAGTAAAATATATATATATTTTTAAAAAGGCCACAATGGCAAAATATTTTTCCAAGTTATTTCCTCAGGTAGAAATAATATAAAGCTAAGATACTTTATTCTCTTGCAGCCTGAATTAAAGACGTTGTGTATGTTTTGTTTCACCGGAGAGTGAAAATGAAAATTGCTTAAAAGTAACCTTTCCCTCAAGTGAGAATCGAACCAACAACCACTCAGATACTTTCTATTCATTATACTATATTTTCCGGTAATGTAAAACTGATAGTTGTAGGTTCATTTCCCACTCGGGGAGTGATATAATTAGTTAATATTTTAATTTATTCGCTCTGGTACCGAGGCAAAGCGCGGTATTGTGTCCAGTCACTGAACACGCAATGCCTCGTGAATTCGGCAGAAAGTCGGCGAACGACGTGACTCAACATTAGGTTCCTTCTGCCTTCCCCGCAGTCTAAATTGCGGAATAAGCGTGCAATTAAAACTACCTTATTTCCAGGCCCTCCTTGGTTTCAACACAAGCGTTGACACATGGAAGTGCGGCGGTACCATAATGAGTGAGAGATTCATATTAACTGCTGCCCATTGCACTTATACTCCTTCTGGGTAAGAAAAAAAAATGGAACAGAATAGACCATATATATTAAAGCTTAAATCTTGTACTCCTTTTTATAAAAATTACGCGTAGAATTTTGGTATAATTCGTTTATATAAAGAGAAGGACTGCAGGATGCTTATATATTTTCCAAATAATGCATAAAAACACAATACATATAAGGCCGTCATGGCGCAGTAGCACAAGCGTGTGACTGTGAACGCGACGGGTTCAATTCCCTTTTTCCCCCCCTTTCCATTTTCTGTAAATAAAATATGTTGTTTCTTAGAGTTCCGTACGTTCAAAGAAAAGATCGGTGCCCTTAAAAGATCACTTTGTTGTCCATCTATCTGTATGTCTGTCCAACTGCTGCCGTGAATGATCACATCTGCAGTCCCTTAGATCACAAAAAACTACTAAATCAACTCCATCAAGCAATACCAGCAATTGTACATTTGGTCAATGTGTTCTTATTGCACTATAGAGGAAAAAAATCGAAAAAGAAAATGCTAAATTTGTAGGTGTGACAGGTTGTGAGGAAATTAATATATTTAATATTGTAATTTTCTTCGATCTGGTAACGAGACAAGGCACGGCGTTGAGTTCAACAGGCAATGCCTCAAGAATTCGCCAGAAAGTTCGAACAGAAGTGTCTTAATGGGAACTGAATGTCTTAACACAAGATTCCCTCTGCCTACAAGTGTATCTATGTAGATAAAAATGTTCTTTTTTTTGCAGTGGATACGTGACTTATGTGAGGATAGGCATTTTGAATAAATCTGAAGAAATTACGCCTTTCAATACTTACAAAGTGAAAAACATATACAAACACAAACATTATAAGTCACCTTCGGAATATCATGACATCGCTTTACTGGAAACAGATAGAGAGTGAGTTGCTTTTTTTTAATTTTCATTATTTTTTTATAGCAACGATAGTCTAGTAATAAGACACATTTTAGATATATTGTATGTTAGTCGGTGCTTAAAAATTTTTATCTTTTCAGAAGAATGTGAAAATATTTTATTTCCGTTTCCCGCTATCCGCCGATTCTGAAAGTTTGCGTGTTGCGTGACGGAACTCAACACCGCGCTTTGCCTCGTAACCAGAACGAGGAAAATGAAAATATTAAATAATTTAAATTCACTGAATGAGAATCGAACCCACAACCTGTCGCGTATAATGTCGCACGCTTGTGTCCCTGAGGCACAACTGCCTACAACTATAACATTAATATGACGTTAAATGTGTCACTGTACCTGTGGTCAGAGTTACCTCCAGCACTTAGACTGTGTCATGTGTCATATCCAACTATAAGTTAAATCTATTTGACCACGCACGCTAAGTCGCTGATAATAATGGCTAATATAGCTCGTATTATGTTTTTTTAGTATGGAATTAAACCAATATGCAGTGCCAGCCTGTCTCCACGACGGCAGTCGCATAAATGACTTTGAGGTCATTGCCACCGGTTGGGGTACCACAAGGCACAATGAGAACTACTTTACGGATACCCTACAAAAGGTTATTTTCTTTTGTTTTTATCTTTAAAAAGTCAGTATAGTATTATGATTTGACATTTTAAGCAAGTACGTAGGAAGTGCAAAGGAAGTACGTAAGTTGAGGCCAGTCGTGGCGCAGATGCACAAAGTGTGACTGTAAAATCAACTGGTTGTGGGTTCGAACCCGAGGAAATTCCCGACTCGAGGAAGTGAAATATTCATTTCCATTTCTTCGCTCTGGTGTCGTGGCAAAGCGCGGCCCAGAGTTCTGCCACTCAACATGCAATGCCTCCAGAACTCGGCGGAAAGTGGGGAACGGAGTGTCTTAACACTAGGTTCCCTCTGCGTACCCTGCTGTGAGCCGGATACAGCGTGAAGCTGACGTAGGAAGTCATTCACTCGTTAGTATGAAGCAGCGAAGAACGGTGAAATTTGGTATTAGGCACCTTTACCTACAGACGAAGTTATCCCGCACACAGAAGGGGAGGCAGATGGCTAGGCTAGTGTTAAGATACTCCGTGTCTCATTTACCATCGAATTCTGGAAGCATTGCGTGATAAGTGTCGTAACTTAACGCCCCACGTCGCCTCGACAAAACAGCGAAGAAATGAAATTATAAATTTAAATAAATATTTCATTTCCTCGTGTGGGAATCGAACCCAAAACTAGTCTTATTTACAGTCACACCTTGCGCCCCTGCGCCACGAATAGCCTCACGGTACATTTATCAGTATTTGAATCTCAACGTTTGTTATAATATTATTGGTAATAATATTCTGTCACAATTTTTCAGACGACCTTAGAGAAGTTCTCTAATGCGGAATGCTCACAAAACCTGCCCCCGTTAAGTGAACGTTATTTAAAACAAGGATATGACAAAAAAATACAAATATGCTACGGAGATAAACACGAACATCGGGACACGTGTAGGGTAAGAAATTTGGAAAATATGTATATACCTATATAGGTGCCTATATATTTTAAGACCTGACTCTATTAACTTCATGGTTAACGATTCGATCTTTACTCTAGGGCAGGGCTTCCCAACCTTTTCTCGATCAAAGACCACATGTATATCATTCTTGGTAGCAGGGACCACTGTGCATGTAGGCATAATAAAAATTAACTGTGATAATTAAACAGAAACTTCACCTCACCATCCCCAGTCATAAAAAGAAAATCGTTCGCGGAACATATTTTGGCTTCGATAGACCACTTGTGGTTCGCGGACCACTGGTTGGGAACCACTGCTCTAGGAAATGGTTATACTTAAATTATTTTCATTTTCCAACTGTGGTAAGACAAAGCGCGGCGTTCAGTTTATGTAATGTCTCGAATTTGGGATGTGGAGTGTTTTGTTACTAGGTTCTTTTTGCCTTGATGAGTGCGAAGAATACCAAGATAGTGGGGAAAGTGGTGTTAAAAAAATCATTGTTTTTCTTTCCTGATCTTCGTGGCAAGAAAATCAGTTTTATACTACAATTTATATCCGTTTTTTTACTATAAAATATGACAATATATTAGACTTGTTAATTTTTTCTTTAAACTCTGCCTCTTCACTGCCCTAATTGCGACAAATTCTCTTTTCAGGGCGACAGTGGTGGTCCAACACAGATCAAACATCCCAATATAAGATGTATGTACATGATAACGGCTATCACTAGTAGCGGCAAATGGTGCGGCGTGACCGGCTCCCCTGGACTATATACCCGGGTCGAGTACTACCTGGACTGGATAGAGTCAATAGTCTGGAAAACAAATTGAATGGGATTCGAACCGGTCGCCGGATTCAGATGGTCCGCTGCCTTGTGACTTAGTTTGGATTATAATGATTACTACGTGTTGAACTTCAAATTCACAACTCTTGGTTCTTCTCAGCAGAACTGCCTTCGTCGCTGGCGGTAGCTTCCTCTAGGACTGACGCTACTGATATTTTTTGTGGAGGTTGACTTGAGTTTTTCAAATGGACTAATAGATTTTTTTAAATCATTTTGAAGTGATGAATTCGAATTTGAAGCTGTGAAGGACGAATTTCATTTGTAAATTAATTAATTTGAAGTTCAAAAGCTGTACATTGACTTCTTGAAATACGTCGTTGTGAATTTAAATGTCAGTCAGGAAATGTTTTGTATGATAATTATAATTTTATGTAGTTTCAATATTTTAATAAATGTATGATTGTATATTTTTATTTCAAATATTACTATTGGCTTAATAGGATAAATTTAATCCTACTAGATTTTTCCAGTAGGATTAAATTTATCCTATTAAGCCAATTATGTATGTAAGTATGTCAGTCGTCATTTTTATACATAATAATAATTTCTATAATTAAATAATAATATTTCCATATGTGATATTTTATGGTATATAATGAAATGACTCAAAAGATTACAATGTAGAGAATAATGTAATTAGAAAATCTTTTGTTTTTAATAAAATGCATAAATCGAGAACGAATACGAAATAGAGGGCTGCGTTACTAAGGGTTTTTTCTTGAGTTTATAATTTTTTATTTTAATATAGAATATAAATTTGTACGATTAAAAAAGGGACCTAGCACAATAATTTACCATTTTAATTTATTTTTATTAGGCAATATATTGGCGTTTCTTGCATAATCACTAGTTACAGAAAATTTTATTATATCATTTTAATCCAATAGTAATTATGGTATATGTTACATGTAAAACGGTCATGTGTAAATCTGTATAAGCTAAAACTATATATGATATATGACGAGATGCATGTTAATTCTTATTGAATATTTTTATTTTAAATTTTTAAATATTGTATATGACATAGTTTTTAGCAAGAAAAGCCCATTAATTAAAAAATTAAGTAAAATTACTATATTTACAAACAATATATTTTTTTAAAGGTTTCTTTTGAACAAGAATGTTTATATTGTTGTTAATGAAATGAGAAGAAGATGTGACGAGTCGCCTTTCCATGGCATGTCATTAAATGACATCAAGAGCTTTATATATTTTATACTTTTATAACAGTTTTATATAATTTTTCAAAACACCAAATCTAACAAGTCTTATTGAAATTTCAATTATGGTTTAGAATTTATAGAAATTAATTATATTATTAAACAATATACAGCGTGAAAAATAGTTTGATATAAAGTATTGTCTTCCGTATATTGTTAAAGAACAAAGTGTATTTAATATATATTCCAATATAGTTAATTTTGCTTGGAAAATTCATAAAAAAAAGAACTCCGCCATTCAATGCGCAATTCCTTTATGAATATATTCTTAGTGTCTCTTATTGGTGCTATATTCTAAAGTGGCATTCCTTATTTAAGTATTTTTGTATGTATGACTTGACGTTTTACTGCAGTATAGTACCAAATAAAAATTAGTTTATTGTTATTTTTGTTTCTTTTTCTCCCGATTTCAGAATATTTTTGCTTAAATTATTTTTTAGTTAATTTTGTGAATATACAATGTCGAGAGAATGACGGACGAAAGAATAGCAAAAAATATTTACAAAGCAAGGGTAGTAAGAGGGCAGAGGGAGACCTTGGTTGACTTTCGAAAACATGATATTCGATACTGGAGGGTCACGTAAATAGTATGAGAACTCCCGGAGTACATGGATGTGCATAATATTTGGGTTGATGACAGTGAACGACGCGAAAGGTATTATTTAAAAAATTAAATAAATCAAATAAATCAGCTTCACGCTGTATCCCGCACACAACAGGGTAGGCAGAGGGAACC
>DWAP01001461.1:0-15776 GCA_018230625.1 Heliconius eleuchia
AGATACGTTGACTTTATAGTACTGATTGTTAAGAGACTGGTAATGTATCTAATATGATACGCTCAATAAATATAAAATTACTTATATTATATTTTTTTAATTATTTTTTTATCCCTTCAATAACCGCATAAAAACATATTAAAGATATTTTTTTTCAATATTTCAAATTTTTTTTTCTGCTAAGTATAGGGTTAAGAAATATATTTAGTGTTCTTTTTCAATAATCAATTTTTTATAACACTAGGACAGAAAAACAATAACAACATTTAAATAGCAACACTATATTAAACATAATTTAATAACATAAATAATTATTTCTTTGCTCAGTGTCAGTTATATAAAATAATTAAATGCTTACCCCCATCTTTAAGTTCAGGTAGCTCTTCTTCTATTATTTCGAAATCATTTTTTTTCGGTTCCCCTACAAAATACTTTGTAAGTACATACTTCTGCGCTCTTATCTTATTAGTCACGCCAGAATAAAAACGTTTTATAATGAAATTAGTCGAGAATACTTTTACCATCATGAAAACTTATAATAATAACCAAAATAAAAAAAAATAAAAATACAGTGTATGTACAAAATGAAAAAAAAATAAAAATACAATAAAATTACATATGACAATGTTTACTGTTTAAATTTACACAAGCAAATGTCAGAATTTTAGGTTAGGTATACGACCGTCTTTATCGATGACTAGTACAAAATTATCACACTTAGGTAGTTACTGTTTGCTGCACAAAAGATGATTGCTTATATATATTAATTAGTAATATAAATAAAAATAATATAGGTAATAAATACCTATGTAATTATAATAATTTACATAAATTTATTATTTAAAATGAAGTATTGTGTTTCGTAAAATAAAATACTATTGTTAAAAAATATTTTGTTCTCTTTTAATTTAAAATTGGGAGTCAAAATGTTTTTACAATTTAAAACAAAAGCGACTTTTAAGTTTTTGGATAAACTATCAATTACAAAGGCTACACTTTCTTTGAGGAGTCGACGCTCTGACTGGTTTTTAAGTAACCTTGAACTTATCACATCACAACACAATCACATCTAATACAGACCTTTGCTGGTATCAATAAAACGATCTTTGTGAAGTTAAGTGCAAGCGTTATAATAATGTTATAAATTTGGCTAGTGCTTACATAAAAAAAAATCCTCAGAGCCTTACACACGCCCAAGAGTTGCCAAAATATAGGTCGAATCATTCTAGCGAAACCGGTATTTTCGATACTGACACGAAGTCAATTTTGGTATTCCGATTATATTTTCGAGAGTTAATAATAATTATTAACCCTTTAAATATATGTTTGTGTAGTGAGGCCAGTCGTGGCAGTAATGCAGAATTCGGCGGAAAGTGAGAAACAGTGTCTTAAGTCTTAACACTAGGTTCCCTATGCCTAAAGGCCTAAAGTTTTATTAACCTATTAAATAATTTAATTTAATAATTTTCTGCAACCTTCCATCTTATTTAGCACCATATATATTCAGCTTCACGCTGTATCCTGCATACAGCACGGTAGACAGATTGAACCTAGTGTTAAGACACTCTGTTCCCCACTTACCGCCGAGTTCTGTATGCATTGCGTGTTAGTTAAGTGGCGGAACTCAACGCTTCAACACCAGAGCGATTAAATGGAAATAAATATTTCATCTCCTCGAGTAAAGATGGAACCCACAACCAGTCGATTTTACAGTCAAACTTTGTGTCCCTGTACACTGCTCTCTAATATAATATATTAAGTAAAAAAAAACATCTATAGATGTTTAATTTATTTGAACAATGTCTATAGAACTTACTAGTTAATGATAAATATGTTTTAAATTTATCGATGTCATATATAACAAGGTTTTTTTATTTATATTTTCACAATTTTATAAAATTTAAAGTGAAAAGAAAAGAATGCAATAATGAAAAATAAAGATTGTTATTATATTTAAAGGTAGGAACATTGTAAAAATCAGATTTCAAATCTAAAAAAAAATTTTATTTACCCTAGTTTACGATATCATAAATACCATAAATTATTTTCTTAATTTTTAATAATAATGTTTAAATACTTGACATGTAAAAAACATCCAAAAGCCAACTTATTCTCGAACTTGAGAAGCATTTTAATACTATAAAAATAAACCACTATAATAAATTATAGAGCACAGGTACAGCGGACATTTTACATTAAATGTACATACATACATTTGTAATCACAGAACACATCTACCCAAAGGGCAGTTTGTCATTGGTCAGACCATATCCGCCATTTTCACCATACCCTTTGGGTATATGTGTTCTGTGATTTTCACTATCGGTCAACTTGCTCATAAGATAGTATATCTGTGATTCCGTTGTTATTTTTGTTGGTTTTATTAAGTTTCTCGTTTTATTAAGTGTTAGGTTGTTTTCTGATTATTTTGTTTTTATTATATAGATTTTTTATATTTTCAAACTTGTAAACATTTACTCATGTAAACCTGGACAAAATTAAGTAGAAATTATAAAATTATATAAAAGTTTTCATTTTGTTTTGTTTGAAACACTTTGTTTTCATTTTGTCTCATGCCAAAATGAATGGAGTATAATATCATAGCGTTGGTTTTTGGTGACGCTAAGCAACATATAGCATGTTGATTTTTTAGTATCTATTTGCTAAAATTTTTAAAATAAAATAGTAAATACATACTAGAAAATCAACATATAATAATATAATTATTGTATAAAAACTTTGTTTTGTGTCTACTCACCTCATTTAACGAGACATTTATAGTTACAATTTATTAACTCTATGGTTAGATATTTGTGACAATTATAATAGCAATACTGATTATATCAAAGACTAAAATAGAATAATATTTTATGGTAGCTGTAGGACGTAAACTGAGCGGAGTGATTATAATTATGGTCTTTTATTTAAAATTCTATATAAATATGTTTTATATACAAAAATAAGATATTAAATAAACCATCTTTTGTAGTCATTACTTTAAAAACTTAATTTAACTGTTAATCGTAATTAATATACTTTGAGTTGCAAGAAATGGATAAATTATAGTGGTTCCCGTCAAAATACACAGACGCTTTCTTTAGTGATTAGGAAAAATACAATATTTAATGTTTTCATGATGACAACAGAACAAAAATTTGATTGTGTGTTCTGTAAAGAAGTATTTGACGACAAAGAAACTTTACAAATTCACTTTAGGTAAAATTTTGTTGTTATTATAAAATATTTATTTCCTATTTTTTTTTTCAAATATGTTTATAGAAAAATATTATTTTAGAAAGCATGGTGATCCTAATTTCAACCAATCAATTAAGAATAAAAGCAGGCCTCAGAATGACATTTTTGATGAAAAAATATCTGATGAAAATGAGAGAGTAAGTTGTGATGTTTGTGAAGAAGTGTTTCCTACTATATCTAAAGCAATAACACACAAGCATAAAGCCCATCCAGATCATGACGCTAAATATTTCTGCCCTTTTTGTGGCAAACTATTTACTATGAAGGTAAATCATTTAGAAAAGATAATTGTAGCTTTATTCAAAACTCTTAATTTTCCTAACGGATTTTTAACTAATAAGTAATTTCTTTTTCAGCATCTCTATAATAAGCATATACTTTCAAATCACGAAAATGACCAACCTTCGGATACAAAGGATTTTCACTGTGATTGTTGTGAAGTAGATTTTTTTGCTCCATCTGCAATGATTTATCATAATAAATTTTTTCATCGTCAAGATACAGAATTACCAAGTATAGGCCAGTCAAAAAAAGTTAAAACATATAATCAGGTATTGCTTCTCTTTAAAAGTACATAAAAATGTGAACACAGTCTTTTTTTCTTAAATATTTACTAACTTATCTCTTAACTGGTAGATCCTTTTTATATGAATAGTAAATAATTTATTGTTTTATTTATTTTATATATAAATATTTTTTTAGGAAATGGTACAAATTTATTATTGCGCTTTCTGTGGAGAAGAATATAACAACAAGGTTAATTTACATGTAAGTTGTTTTTTTTTAAATATTATAAATAAAGATATGTATAGAAGCTATCATTATTGAAGTTTTAAACTTCATCACAGGGTACACAGAAAGAACCTAGTATCAAGACACTCCATTCTCCACTTTCCACTCCAATCTGAGTCATTGAATGTTAATGTGGTGGAACTTAATACTACACCTTATCATGACAAAGCATCAATTTAATTCTCTAAGTTGGAAACAACTCAAAGTTTTGAATGTACAATACTGTTCTATAGCACCCTGATACTGCAATCGAATGGTATCATTGTTAAAGATTATGTTTAATAGGGCATCAAAATAAGGGCTGCTATCATTTAATCATTATATTCTATTAATTTAGCGGAAAGTGGAGAATGGAGTGTCTTAATACTAGGCTCCCTCTACTTACCCTGCTGTGTCTGCAGAGCATGTGTGTATTTAAAAAAAATATCACATGTAATCTATATAATATTATGATTATATATATTAACAGAAACACATGACTGATGACCACGGTGATGAAAATCAAAGTCCAAGTGATATTTTGAGATGTCCCTTATGTGAAGCAATTTTCTACCACTTAGATGCATATGAAGTACATCTCATGTTCCATTCTACAGATGATTTATATAGTGAAAAAAATGAAATGTAAGTACATTAATTATAGGATCTCCTTATATATATAAATAAGAAATATTCCAGGATTTCTTTATTTAAAATAAAAAGAATTGTTTTAATAATTTTATTTGCTTATTTCTTTTTTTTATTGAATCAAAATTGACTTAAACGACAAACAACCAATAGTCAAGAAAATATCATGTAATCTATACATGTAATTGAATTGTAACTAAATGCTTTTCTCTTGTAAGGACAGTTTTATATTTTAGCAACCTTTCCTTACCATTTTGTGTTTGTTTTATTTAAATCACTTTATAAATTAACAAAACTGATTATTAAATTGGTCGATACTTTAGTTGTCTATGTGCAGATTTTGTCTTTAAAGTTATAATTTTCTTAGACCATTCTGTAGTCATTCAGATTAGTAAATTAATAATTGTGTAGTTCAAGCGGCCGAAGCCATGATTAGGAGGCGTTACTAAAAAATTATACACTCCCCAGAGGACCTTCAGAGGTGATTATCAAAGATATCCCAAAAGTTTTAATTTTGGCATCAAATAAAAACCTTGTGGAGTGTCTTAATACTAGGTTCTCTCTACCTACTCTACTACTTGCTGGATACAGCGTGAGGCTAAAAACAAATTACAATTATGAAATTTGGTTCTATAATTAATAGAATGAATGATTAGTTTATAACTAACATACAACTCGGGATTCATCTGAAACAAAAAGAAAATATCGGAAGTTTAAAAAAATTAAATGACCTGAAATTAGTTATGTTGTTATTTAACAAAAAAATCAATCTGTATTATTATCATTATGGAGTAGTAGAACAGAATCTGATCTCCATTTTGAGTAATGAATTATTTTCACTTCTGTTTGCTATGGCAAGTTATGGCATTGCATTTTGAGTAACATTCGGTGTTAAACAATGCTGCCTTACGTATTAAAAATCGGACAGAGGGTAAAGAATGGAGTGTCTTGACACTAGGCTTGCCCTCCATCTCATTATTTTATTTTAATAGTATTTTGTTTTATTGTTGTCTTAATTGTAAGTCATTTTGTTACTTATTTTTGCAGAGCAGAGCATGTAACTGATTTTTCACTTGAAGCAGTGGCACCAATTATGGAGAAAGTAGAAGAAGATGCCTCCAACCTAAACACTGATGGCATTGTAAGAATAATTACATATATTTAAAATATGTAGTTTCAATAAGATTTTGTATAATTTAATCAATAAAATATTTAATATATTACTTATATGTTTATAGGACAGCTTTCTACAATTGGTGATGAATACAGGAGATAATGAACCAAAAGTGAAATCAAAAAAGCACAAAAAACATAAGAAATCCAAAAAGGCAGCAATAACTCTAGATGAGTTTTTAAATATGAATAAGGATGTATTTGGCGATGGTCTCGATGTTCAGGGAATAGAGGAAGTACCAACACAAGTGGTTCTAAAAAAAGTTAAAGGTAAAAAATTACCTATGAAAGGACAATCTAAAGCAGTTCATGCAGACCTAGCAAAGTTGAAAAAACATGGCATTACTATTACATCAAAATCTAAAAATCAGATAAATCAAATTTACAAAAATGACATGGGAAAAATGAAGGTAACAAAAGCAAATGTCACAAGCAATCAAAATGAATTATTATCAAAGTTGCTAAATCAGGGAAATAGTCAAATAAAAATAGTAAAAAAAAGTATGGCTCAGAATTTACACACGGACGAAGATGCGCCGGACAATAAAAACGACAATCCTGACAATTCAAATGAAAATAATAATGGAGACCAGGACTTCAGTAACAACAAAGGAGTTTCAAATCTTATAAACACAGATGATAGTAGTGCTAATGGACATACGGTCCAAATTGATAACGAAAATAATCCTGATTCTAATTCAACCTTCCAAGAAAATCCCTCTGACGAAACCACTATTACGAGTAACACAAGTAAACTTCATACTTCAGAATTAGTTAAACCTAGTACTAGTACTAGTACTAGCAACGAAACTTTATCACCATCAGAAATAAATAATGATAAAAGATCGAATCAATTATTGCCAGATCCAGTTGTATCTGGTCTAATAGACGACTTAAAAAAGGATTTTTCAGCAGACGATGAAATAATAGAAAGAGATGAAATATCTTCAGAAAAAGACATTGAGGTCGATGGTATAGGTAATACTAATCAAAAAGATACAGATAATCTTGCACACGACACTTTAAATGCCTTAAAACATTTAAGTCATCTAATTACTGTGAAGCCAGTGAATCAACCCAAAAGTCCAATAGCGAAAGTAACTATTGACAAGAATGAAGACGCACATTCACCTAAAGTAGAAGAAAGTACTTCTAAAAAACTTACAGTTTCACAGCATTTTCCTAAAGACCATAACGTCAACAAATCTATTAAAATATTAAATCAAGTGATAGTAAAACCTTCAAAGATGTCTCCTTCGGAACACATGCACTCTGACGTTGATAGTGATGAATTTAACGACTTTGATGACACTAACTCTGATTCAGAATTTGTTAAGTTAGAAGATCTCAAAGGTCCTAGTAGTAATATTCGAAGAGTTAAATTAAAAATTAAACACTTGCCAACTAGCCAAAGTAATGTGACTGATAACGAAACAGAACATGATGATAAATTGCAAAATGAAGACCATTCAAATACCACCGCACCATCTGTAACTAATTTGGATATTTTAAAGCGGCTTACAAATGTAACTGCTAAATCTATAGCTTCCGTCAAAAACGCTAGTCAAACTAAAACAAACGTAAAAACGTTAAATCAGTCAGTAAAAATATTACCGTCAAATGCTAGGAAAAATTCTTCAGATGTTGAAATTTTTAATATCGATGACTCGGATAGTGATGGTGAAGACAAGCAACCGCATCACACTTTAGATGCTTTGCGGAATCCAAGAAAAAATATAATAGCTAAATCGAACCAACAAAATGTGAATGTAAGTGAGGTGAAGAACAAAAAATATATAAATACGAATACCCGGTCAGAAGCTATAAATGAAAAACATGTAAAACTTGGTAAACATTCACCAAATGTACAGAAAAGTATAAATCTGCAAAATAAACTCAAAAGTTTGAGTAGTAATATTATTGTGACATCAAACAATTCTCCAAACGTGACAAGCAACGAACAGTTCAATAGCTTTGATGAATTTGATGAAGATGAAGTTAATGATAGTGAGTCAGAAAACTATGTAGGGAAATTAAAAATTACAGAATTAAATGAAAACGATGTAAGTGATAGTGAATGTCCCGACAGCAGAACTGATGCGATAGTCGAATCCCCCCATGCATCTAATAGTGAAAATGAAGATAACCACATGGAGAGCGATGAAGATTTTGCAGATATTGAAAAGCCAATTAAAAGTGCTATGATAAAGAAACAAGAAGAACCTACAACTTCCAAAACACCTGCATGCTTAGAGAATTTTAAAAAACTAAATAAAAATTTAACAATAAAATCTTTGAGCGCTAAGAAAACTGATTCTGAAGACGAATCAAGTTTCACCTCAGAAAAAGATGTATTTGAAGATAGTAATAATCAACAAATTGCAATTAAACAATCAAAACCAAATCCCGCACAGTACCTCCGACCACCTCACAAAACAAATCCAAGCAGTTCATCAATGAATCAAACACTCCACAAAAATGTGAGCACTTCGTCCAATCAAGTCGTCAAAACTGTGAAACAGTTTCAATCTCAAACAGTTATTGAAGAAGTTACGACGACAGTTACAAAAACGATAAGAACCGTCAACCAATCAAGTAATGAAATGGTACAAAATGGCAATATTCGACCTCAAAGACCTATGATGCGGCCACAAAGAATGTTTAATAGAGCACAGGGGACTATCGTGAGGCCGTCGCCCGCCGTCGGCACTAGAATAAGGAACGCAACTCCTATGCGACACCCCGCACCATCTACTGTGAAACCCTCAAATCAGCTGGTCCCTGTACGAGGGGTTGTCAATTTACAAAGAAATCCGGTTCCCAGTACGTCTTCAGTGCGGAAACTTGCGCCTGCTAAATCTAGTCCGCAAAACCATATGATAGGAAAACTAAAGATATCTCCCCTCGCATTAAATCAGGCCACTAAAAGGGTTGCAGACGAAGCGGCCGGACATTTTAACTGCTTTAAGAAACCAAAAGAATCTACTATGTCTTCGATGGATATGGGAAATTCTTCGGACGATGCAATGGTGCAGTATACATCGGCCTCTCAAAGTCAATCTAATTATTCTAGTGTAACTAAAACCATTAAAGGTAAAGGTGTGGTCACTGCGATGCAAACGCGCGAAGTCAGTACCAGTTCCCAGCAGCAACTCAATAAAATAAACAATATATCCGGGCTCATGGTTGCAAAAACCTGTTCAAAGCAAGCCATACATGTGGAAGAAAAAAATGTTACCAGTACAGCAAAAAGGAACACATTAGATGCTCTTGAAAAGTTACAGAGACAAGGACTCTTAGTGAAAAAGCCGCGTGTGGACGACTACAATGAAAAATCTCAAAGTGAAAGTGACGATGATCCGAGTTAATATATTTAATTCATTTTCACAGTATAATATGTTGATCAAATATGAGTTACGCAAGCATATATTCTAAACTTTGTCATAATACTGCTAAAGTAGTTAGGCTATGTGTAGTTCTTACATATACATACATATATTAGCTATAGAAGTACATTTATTATGCAATATCGCGTTTGGATATTTAACATGTCTGTTTACAAATAGTAAAACAATTAGTAGTGTAGGTTAAGTACTTTTAAGTTGTACATAGATTGAAAAAAGAATGTTTACATTTAAGAATATATAAAATATTGTTAAAAATTTACAAAAACATAATTGTTCCTAAGTTATTTATGGTTTCATTTTTCTTTTGTTAATTTAAAAGCCAGGAAAATATTAAATACGAAAGGTGATAAATGAGAATAAAAAATGTTTGTTTATGATTGTTTAATATTATAAACTGTATTTACACCCATATACATAACGTACCCACAGTCCCAATACTTGAATACCAAAATATATTAAATAGTCAGATATAAAGATATTTATATGGCTATCATCTATAAGGATAATGTATCTGACAAGATATTTGTCCAACACCGACTAAGGAGTCTTTGCCTCTACTTTATTCTGCCGCCACTTATGATCCTGGAACCATTTGGAAAAAATCAGAACCACATAGGATGTTAGCACTTTTTTTTTACAAGAACAATAAGTAAAACGACTTTTCGTGGGTTTCAGCGTGCTATTTTCATATTATACACTCTATTGTTTGAATACTATGTAGTAGTAACATGTATACAACAACAATAAAAATCCACGAAAAGTAATTTTATTTGTACTGGAGAGACTTGATTGTCCAAACATTGAATTGTGAGTGTAAAAAATTTGTAGTAAGATTGATTTATTTTAGATGTTTTGAATAAACATTGTTTTATACAATTTTTACTAACAGTGAAAATACAACTATTATTAATAATGCATAACCCATTTCAATATATTTAGTTAATCTAGTCTCCATTATGTAAAAATCACGAAAACTAAAATAATACAATTATTTACATAATATGCAAGAATCATGAAAAAAAATTGATTATAGGTATAAGGAAATAACAAAACAATATTAGTCACATTACAAACATAAGTATTACGCTGACCTTGACTGACCCACAAGATAACCCTTCAACCATCACATTTTATGTTGGAATTTAGATTTTTGTTAAAACAAATAATTTCAGAGGATATATACATTATATGATAAATATGATTGGTTATTTCTATAATATACCTTAATAAACATAAAGTAGGACATAGAATTATGGTTTCACTTACCTTTAATTTCGACTTAAATATGATCATGCAATAAATATGAAAAAAAAATAAACATTAAGGAAATAATGCCAATGGCCGTAGTGTTGGGAGCTCATTTAAATTTGACATATACACTTTACTAAGAACATGCTCTGTGTAATAAAAATCTGTTAGAAAATCATTTTTTACAATTATAAAACCGTAAAATATATGTTGCTGAAGTACTTCCGTTTACAATAAAAGTTAAATACGTCACTAAAAAAACGAGTATTTTCGGCAGCGAAAGTGTTTGTATGAGAAATGAAAATAACTGTAAAAGCAATAAAGCACATATAGCAATGAAAAATCTGAAAACTTAGATGAAGATTTGTTTATTCTTCAAAATGGCAAATTAAATTAACAAGCCATGACAGGATGGTTAAGAAAATGAATAACTTGAATAAATATAAGGATCCTCTAATAGATCATTTTTACAAATTTATAGAACAATTAATAATTATAAACTGAAAAAAAAAAAGATTTTATTACGTAGGAACATATTTTTGAAGCATTTCCTATATCAATAAATTTCTTAAAACATATATATTTGATGCACATGTATACCATACTAAAAATTCACTTTTAAATTAAAGCCCAAATGGAAACGTACACAAACATTTGTTTATATTTAATATATATGAGCCCGTTCAGCATAATAGTATATGTATGTCGGCACGTACCAATATTGCCAATTCATTGGAGAGACGGTACGCGATTGCACGCAATTTGTATCCATATTTCAGCTTTCCAATCATTTTCTTTCGCACTATTCGCAGTATCGTATACATGTTGAACCAGTGCAAAATAAGAAACAAAGCCGCCAGGTAAGTAACCTGCCAAATATTGAATAAAAAAAAAATTAAAAACAAAACATTGCAACTAAAATCCATTTTATTACTGAGCATAAATAAATAACAAATATTATTACAGCGCAAGTTCACACACAAACAAGATAAATAAAATGTACAACTTTTAAGTACATACAATATCAATGAAGACTCAGTGCAACCATGATCTAAGGATATCAAAATGTGTTGTTTTACATTATAGTAGGTTGTTAAAATATAAAAATGTATGGAATTGGATGATAGATCACATGTGCACTAACTCCTTAATAATTTACAGATGTCAAAGCATACAGAAATAAGTAAAAAAAAACAAATCAGAATACCATCATTCAGTAACTCAATAACAAATTGGTGATACAATGTAAAATTTTACTTGACTAGTCTGAAGTTAGAAGTAGCACTATGCAGTAGCGCTAGTGTTTATAGTATGTTATATAATTAATAAATAATTGTGCAAACTTGTGTATTTTTTTTTATATTATAATTACAACCATTATCTTTAAATGCTAAAAAAGCAACCACAGCTGTAAGTAATTTTATAATTAAACGAATAGAAAACAAAATGTATGGGTACAGACATAATATGGCAGAATTAAAACATGATGTACTACAAAAAAATAAAATTAAAATTAATTTTGTTTCTGTAACATCGAAGAAGGCAGTTTATAGTTTGGAGGAGTCAAATAAATTAAATGATAAAATTCAAATGTCGCGTTGGAAGCATTAATGTAAAGTGCCCACTACACTGCCGAAGTGGATTGCAGTGCGAAGTACGTCGTGGGCATACACTCTAGCAACCTCGCGAGTAGCTCAGTCATGTGTCACGAAGTCCTTTGACCGAGTCAAAGGAAAAACCGACACCGAGTCCTCCGAGGTGAGCCAAAGTTACACGAGGCGAACTAAAGCGTCTGCCACACACTATCCAACTCTACTACCCCTACGTCGGTCAAGTAAGGTTTTGGGCGAGACTCGCAATGGACACGCGAAAGAGTGGCCATAAGGCCACGTACTTCGCACTGCTTTCAAATGCGGCAAGCATTGTGCCAAAGAACTTCACGAGTAGTGGTAGTAGTGGGCGCTTTACACAAACTATTCATAACAATGCAACGTTCTTCTAATGTGACTTTAGTTGTATAATTTTTTATGATTACTTCAATAATTTTTGCCTTTAATTTTTTGTCAGCGGGTATTTTTTAAGAAAATAATTCCCATACAAATTACTATCAGTTATTTATTTGGCAACTCAGAAGCAGCAAGCGTACTTGACAATTTAGCGAGCGAGCTTAATAAAAATTTGGGTGATTTCTCAAATTCTGGCAAATAATTAAGAATATTGATAGATAGATGAGATTTGTCTTAATTATTTTTTTTGTCGAATGGCCACTTTCTGTTCAAACAACAATATCAATGAAATTGATTAAAATAATATTTCTTTATATCTTTCGCCTGAGCGAGTATTACAATAAATAACAAACAATTTACAAATTAAATAAATTTTGGACCGTCTTGATGACGCGTACATATATATCACTCTTCGATAAGTTCATGCTCAGTTGCTACAAATTATACATGTGCATATAGTCCCTAAGTTAATAACCACTTATCAAACTTTGACTATACATAATTAGAATTTCAAATATTTTATAACCTGTTAATGTTTTTAAATTTCCATTAATTTAAAACTAAATTTATGTATAATACCTTAATATTATTGCCACATAGTACATATTGATTCGATGTATACAATTCTTATTATATATAACACAGTTGAAAGAGTTTTTGAGAAGTATATTAGTTATTAGTAACAAAAAATTAAAAGAAATTTTGGAGTTTTATAAAATGATTTCTTTTGGAAAACAATTTTACAAATGGAGGATTCTTTAGGTTATGTTGAATTAAAAGACTTAATGTTGCTTGACAAAAAATATAAAATTGCATTCAATTATAAACCTAATTTCAAAAACATTTGCTCCTCTATAAAAAAATAAATTAATACATAAAAATGCAAAAATTGTTTCTAATCTGCCTTAGTAGCAGACAAACGTATAACTTAAAAATTAAGATTTTTATGGATAACTGATAACAATACCATCCATTAAATATGTTTAGATTGCGATGTCTTTATAAAACATTATATAAAAATATATTTTATATAGAAATAAAGAAAATGGTGCTGATAAAATCATTTTTTTTACTGTTACACGATTGTCAAATTCTAATTAAAGTGGCCCTCTCATAATGCGTGACATGATTTAGAACAAACTATTATAACAATAGCAATTAAATAAATAGAGAAAAAAGTCTGTATGAGTTTCACGATATTACTAATTAAGAAATTATACTTTTATGATAAAGACAGTAATTATGTTAGAAGCAAAAATATTATAACACTGAAAAATGCAATCAACCTTATCAATTCAACGATTATCGTTTTCTTAAAAGCGATTTCAGTATTTTATTTTTATCGATATTTATGGAATGAAATGTGCCAAATAGATTGATTATGTCAAACAAAAATGTAGCAGAGGCAGGAGCGAAAACCAAAATCACTCATTTATATGTTTTTCTGTTCCGTTTTCTGTTTTCAGTTAGTAGATGGCAGAACCTAATGTTATTTCATAAGTAAGTCTGTCTGTCTTATACTCCATATAATTTAAGATATGGACCTCAACCAACCCTTATTGTTACTTTATTTTCGAAATTGTAAAAACTATTATATCGGTTATTTATCATAAAAATAACAAATAGTAAAAGCATAACTAAACTAGTTCAGCTATATAATATTTTATTAATATATAAAGTTAAGACAAATTACAACCAAAATGAAGGGCAAATTAAAATAAATAAATAAATTCTATTTACAGATGTATTCAATTAAATTAGGGAACGCAATATGGGTAGATCAGGATTGTTCGTTCTCTGTGTAGGAAAAATTCTGTTCGAAAAATAAACGATCGAGTAAATTAATTATCTTTTTTGACTAATGGGCTTGTCTGAAATATTTTGGTTTAATTAATACCTTAATATAGCTTTTTCCTATAAGCGTAAAGCAAGCAGAACGAAGGGCTTCTGCTGGTGCTTTTCGGCTGGTGTAATATGAGAAGTGGTTTAGCAGTTGAAAGTATAAACATTTTAACGTTTTTATGCCATTATTTTCAAAATAATATTATTTCTGATTTTGTCATTCAATTACAAATAAATTAATTAATTTTATAATAAATATTGTAAGATTAAATTAGTTTAATTTAAGTGCCTTCAAAAATTATACGAAAATGTCCCGTAAATTTGTGGATTGAGAATTTCCTACAGGATTGCATTCACTAAATTAATTTTTACAACATACGATTGAACTAAATCATGCCACTGTCTACATCATAGTCTACTGTCCCCAGTTGGGTACCTGCTTGCCGAGCTTCTCCGCGAAGACCATCATGGTGGTAGCTATGTTGCCGATGCCGATCGTCAAAAACGATAAACTTAGAGCAGCCACCTGTTTATATTTGTGTGTGCGCGTTTTATTTTTTTTGCAATTGTTAATTTTTTTTTTAAGATTTTTATTACAGATATAGTGTATATTTGTCCAGCAAATGGCGATGTTTTAAGACAATCTTATAAATTTTGAATTTGTTGTACAAGTTCATAGTAAAATTTCAAGTATTGACTAAAAATGACAATGTTTATAAAAAAAATAACTTTTTTTAGCTTCATGCTCTATCCCGTACACGCAGCAGGGTAAGCAGAGGTAGCCTGGGAACTTAGTGCTAAAACACTCCGTTTACATCAAGCCACTTATGTTTCTGACTTTCCGCCGAATTCCAGAAGCATATCATGTTCAGTGGAGGAACCCAATATCTCGCTTTGCCTCGTTACCAGAGCGATGAAAATATTTAATTTCCTCGAGTGGGTATCGAATCCACAACCTGTCGCTTCTACAGTCACACGCTTGTACGCATGCGCCACAAACGTACGACTGTGCTCAATCATAATTGAAATTTAAACAAAAATATATAAAACTGTTCACATACCTGCCACGTAGCTTCTGGGTGGTAGGTAATATTGTACAAAGTGTACGCTATATACAATTGGAACACATATCCACCGAAGAGGAAGGGCAGTAGATATGTGAGACCGCGCCACATCCACGAGTGGAAACCTTCGATAGTGATGTCCATGTTGTGCCTCGCGCCCAACGCCTTCAGCCTGTATAGCACTCCGCTTTGATACCTGAACTGCATGTACTGTACCACGCCTGAAATATAAATCATCTTAGTATAGAATAATATTTTAAATATGTAAAAATATAAAGGGTCAATTTAATGAAATTAAGTAACGACATAAACCAGGTAACAATCAGGTAAATCAGGTATCTCAGAATCAGAATCAGCTTCTT
>DWAP01001462.1:0-15776 GCA_018230625.1 Heliconius eleuchia
TATATATATATATATATATATATATATATATATATATATATATATATAATAAAATATAAAAGATGCACTGCCAGTGTCTGAATCACTGCTACAATCACAATCGACAAATCAGATTAATGCTGTAATAAAACAAGATTAGCCAACTATTCTATCATAATGGTAATCACTTATTATCGGCTTACATTATTACATTAATTTACACCAAGTAATTTAATGCTGCCTTTGTCGTACACTTAGACTTAGTGAGCTTACTAAAATTTGGTATATATTAATTCTGGAAGCATTGCGTATTGAATGGCGGAGCTCAACGCTGCACTTGCTTTATTTTGAGAACGAAGAAATGAAAAAATATTAAATACTAATTAATTCCTTACAATCGCGCTTACAATCACACGCTTGTGCCACTCCGACACGATAGCCATGCTATTTAAAATATGAATACCGAAATAAATATACGTTTTACTGCATTAAGCCTGTAAGTTCAGTGTTGGTCGTGTCGCACTGACTAAGGGTACTAACCCTGTGCTGGGACGATTAATGTCACATTTTGACAAATCAGACTAGAACCGGGAAAAGAATATATTTTAAATTCAATCCATCTCTGAATTCTGGATCCTAGGGGTTAACGTCGTCACAAAACGACCTTTAAAACTTATTAGTATTAAACAGTTCAAATCCGTTGCACCAAGTAAACCTGTTTACATTTCTAAATATCTATCGCGGTTAGCGCTAGTATCGATAACAGGATCGATTCTGTTATCGATATGATCGCATTTCGTCGTGATTAAAGGCTTAAGTAGATATCATTTCGTAAGTACAGTGTTCTTATACGACCTAAACTGAGACATAAAAAACTTTCACTGATTAACTTATCTAGTGTAAATACCCTTGATAAGATATTTGTTGAGGATGTCGTGGCGCAGAGACATAAGGATGCGACTATAAATGTAATGGTTGTGGGTTAGATTCCCGTTCGGAAGAATGAATATTTTTATATTTATATTTTTTTGCTCTGATGACGAGACCAAGCGAGTTGCGTTTCTCAACACGAAATGCCTCCAGAATTCAGTGGAAAGTGGGAAACGGAAGTGTTTTAATGGAAACGGAATGTGTTAACACTAGGTTCCCAGATTCCCTCTGCCTACACGGGTATACAGTTTACTATTTAAATTAACAAATAATTTTGTTACAATCGGTTCTCCATTTAAATAGTAAAGTCTTGATCATATCTTTATATAGTATCAATTGTTATTGATATTATATAAAGATTTTTGAGATTTTGTGAAAAGCCACTCTGCTCTGTAAATTCTGTAAAAACATTCGCATATAGCAAAGTCCGTTCCCCACGCAATGCCCAATTTTGGAGACGAGGGCAGACGAACACAGCAAAGAAATGAAAATAATTAATTCCCCCGAGTGGAAATCCAACCCCCAACCGTCACCCTTAAAGCCATACGCTGTGCCACTGCCCCTAACGGCGGAAAAAAATTAACCCTACGATCACCATGCTGAGAAAATAGCCTACTGTACCACGTTGTCATACACAGTGTTGCTATTTTAATCTAATATCATTGCTCAATCGATATCACGATCAACACAATCGAATCAGCCCCCAGAAATGTATGTTGCAAAACTGTCGCGGCCGGGCTTCCGTTATTTCTTAACAATACTGTCTAATATTGTACTGGGTATTAGGTTTTGCGTCTTAGTAATTATGTTATATAGAACTGGTATTGGTCACTAAGTTAGAATATTAAATTGTTATAGTTTTACACACAGACAACATCGAAATTGTACAAAGTAGTAGTAAAATCACAACTCGTTCTAGAAAACAATATATTCATAATATAATAAGCAAGACTAAGTAGTTTCACGCGTTTTCCCGATTAGCAGGATAGGCAGAAAAAAATAAGTTTTAAGACACTGCTTTCTCCGTTTTCCGCTAAGCTTTCCGTATTGCATGTTAAGTTGTGGAACTCAACGCTGCGCTTTATTTACCATCGCATTTACAACTTCTCGCTTTTCAAAGACTTGAAAGTCCCCAAACTGAATATGATAAACTAATAGGCTCTTAGCCTTTACCATAAATGCAAAACATTAAAATATTTTTTTACAATATGACACAAAACATCAGAAATAAGATTTTATTGTTTTATGATTTAAATAATCTGTTGCTCCGAGTGGGATTTGAACACATAACTATCACGTTTACTCTTAGGCGCTCTCCTACATTACTATAGTCTTAACAAAACAAAACTAAATCCAAATATCAAAAGTTCACTAACCTCACATATCTGACACGGGGACAACTATATATGGTGAATTAGATATTTTCGAACTTTCACCGGAACCTAATTACGTATCTAACTAATAAAATGTGCACTTTATTCCCCTAGTAGTGGTGGTGACGACACTAACGACAAATCTAAAAATACTAGTGGTCTATATATCCTGATATCATTTATTTAATAATGAGAAACATCGTGATACAATCGAGAAGGCTATACACGCGATAGTTTTGGGTTCGTTTCGTTGAAGAATATTTAGGGAACTTCATAATATAGTGTAAGTCACTATTCGTTCTCGGTCCGATCTCAGTCGGTGCTAAATATTGTTATATGGGAAACAATACATACAAAAACAAAAACACATAAAATTTTTAGTAAATCAGCTTCACGCTTTATCCCGCTTACGGCAGAGGGAACCTAGTGTTAAAACACCCCGTTTCCAACTTTACGCCGAATTTTGGAGGCATTGCGTGTTGAGTGGCGAAACTCAACGCCGCGCTTTGTCTCGACACCAGAGCGAAGAAATGAAAATATAAATGTAAATAAATATTTAATTTGTTCGAGTGGGGATCGAACCCATAACCAGTCGATTATACAGTCACACTTTATACCCCTGCGCCGCGACTGGACTCAATAATAAAACTCAACAATAAACATATATCTGGAAAGAAAAGCTTTTAGAAATGTAAATGCCCATCAACATTTTCAAAGTATATTGTTGCGTTTCTAAAAAACACGGTATAAACGATAAAATTGTAATTTTTATGCATAAATTTTGATAAATCTAAAAAACACGCTTCATTCCCTAAAAAGAGTGAATATACCCAGGGCTATAAATTATATCAATTAAAACTACGAGCGGTTTGCTATAAAGAGTTCCACTATTCAAACTGATGGAGCTACCATCAGACCAGCTTTACTATACCACATTATTATATTATCACCGTAGCTACACTCAACAATTTGTTACAATTGGGTAAGCGTCAGCTTTTACATATTTACAAAGTTTCATAGAAACAAGCCAGCCTACTAAAGTCGTATTCAAATTTCGATAATATCACTATATCATATCAAAATTTATTTAAAAATACAGTTGTATCAAATATAAAAATATGTCCAAATAGTCTTTTAGTTTCGTTTATCTTTGCTAATTATGACAAATCGTCTGCATTATCATTTTTATATTGGATTACGGTCTTAATAGAATAGAATATATTACTCATTCAATACATATTTATAGTTCATTAAGAACCTAACTTTAGTAAGATCAAATTATTTATACAGATGTTTTTGAGAAATTTGTTTTAATTTGTTAATTTTTATGCCTCTAGAATTCGGCAGAAAGTGTGGAACGGACTAGGTTCCCTCTGCTTAACCTGTTGTGTGCGGGATATAGCGTGAAGCTTATTTTTCAGGAACACAAAGTGCTTTATAACTTGTTTCCAGCTTCACACTGTATTCCGCTTACAGCAAGGTAAGCGGAAGGAACCTAGTCTTAAGACACTCCGTTCCTCATTTTCAGGGCCCTCGGAATTATGGGATGACGACGACGACGCATTGTGTGTTGAGTGGTAGAACTCAACGCCTAGCTTCTGCCTTGGTGCCAGAGCGAAGAAATGAAAATAATAATAAATTATAATTCATTTACTCGATTGGAAATCGAACCCACAAACGTCGCGCTACAGTCACACCCTTTGTCACCAGAGGGTCCGCTATGCAACATGAAGGTCTTCGCTCAGCGTGACAGTAAGCGCGACGTGATTGTAGGTTCGATACTAAGTCAAAGAAATGGAATATTTAATATATTAATTTCTTCACTCTGTTGTCGAAAAAAAGCGCGGTGTTGAGTTCCGCCACTAAACACGCACTTCAAGAATTCAGCGGAACGCAGTGAAGTTGAAAAAAAATTAAGAGGATAAAACCACGGTTGAATTAAAGTAATAAATATATAGGAAAATTAATAATAAATAATAATTAAAATATTCTATGTCGAGCCAACTAATATTAAAGACAGACACAGGAGGGGACTAACATATATAGACATAAATATTCATATGAAATCAATAAAGCAACGGCACAATTTTCGCAAGACACCATCATCTAAATCTAAATTTATGACTTAATCTACAACATTTAATAGGATTTCATACATAATCTTTTTAACTGGTGAGCCTAAATTATTGACAGATGCCTGTTTCAATCATTTTTTATATACTTACTGTTCATTTTATTGGCAAATTAAATTTTAAAGGTACGTTTTAGCATCACTTAAAGACCAGTTCACCTTTGAAGTTTCTATAAGCGCAATACGATTCAAGATAAATTGTATTGAAACATGAGAATTGTTTGAAATTAACAAATTTTTGTTTATATATAAACAAGCTAATGTGAATGTAATGTACACTCTATTTTTGAATGTACATATACATTTAATTTAAAAAAGTACTAAAATTTAAGTATCGTTTCGACTGGTTGTGGGTTCGATTCCCACTCGAGGAAGTCAAATATTTATTTACATTTATATTTCCATTTCTTCGCTCTGGTTTCGAGGCAAAGCGCGGCGTTGAGTTCCACCAACCAATACGTAATGCCTCCAGAAAAGTCGGCAGAAAGTGGGGGACGGAATCTTAATACAACGCATACTACACTACATATAGGGAACCTAGTGATAATGTAGATGTACATTAAAAATACATTGTATATTATTGTATATTACATTAAAAAATATTTTAAAATTAAATTATTATTTAAAAAACAAGATATTAAACAATGGCTGCCGCATATAACAGAACATACAGCAATCCGTTATCCGTTCCACACTTTCTACCCAATTTTAGGAAGATGACGTTTTAAACGAAGAAAATAATTACCGCGCTTCGTCTTGCTACCACAGCGTGTGTACTGCTTTGTGTGGAATTAAAAATATTCCCCTTGAGTGAGAATCGAACCTACAACAATCACGTTTACTGTCAGACTCTACTTCAATATCACAATTTTAAAACATATCACAATTTTTTATTTTTAGCTTATAGTTACACCATATTATGTCAAAAATAGAAAACAATGTAAATAGATTTAATTAGAATGCGGCTTACATTATTGTGGATTAACTGAAATATTTATGAAGTAGAATAATCTCTTTTGAATTAGTGGCAGGTGGTATAAAGCTGGATACACACATGTTCCTAGTAGATTTAAATATCGGAGAAATCATCATCTCTCCGCTCTGGCTAGAGCTAGTGCGTAGCTAAAGTATAAAAAAATTGCCTTGTATCCACATCACAAGACGCAAACATCTAATATTTTTTCTAATCTTATCTTAGCCAGTCATAGAATACTCATGTGATGTGACAAGGACACAAGCGCATGACGAGTACGCGACGTAAGTAAGCGAGGGTGGGTTCGATTCCCGCTCGAGGCAGGAAAATATTTAATATTTTCATCGCTCTGGCAACGAAGGAAAGGGCTCAACGGTCAACGGATTGATTTCCACCACTCAATACGAAAGGCCTCCATAATTCGGCGGAAAGTGGGGAACGAAAATGTCTTAATGGGAGTGTATTAACACTACGTTGCCATGTACAACTAACAGCGTTAAATTAAAAAATACTTATCAATAAGAAAAATAAAACAGCACTAAATTTTTACTTTTCACTCGAGCCAGCAAAATAAAAAAAAATCACAAAATATTAATTAAAAACTCAACAGCCTCACACGAACATCCAAGAATTTTCAGCCATTTTTTTGTAACCAACCTCAAAGAAATATGTTATATCAATTAACAATTTATTAACAACTAATCTCCGATCTGGCGACGTTCCAAATGAGACGTCACAAGTCACTGTTATACGCAAATAAATATCGATACGGCGTTCTAGGAAATAGAATAGTATTATATAAATAGTAGCGTCGCTTTCGATATTTATAAACCTATTAGTGGGTGTAGATTCCTTTTGGTCTCGTCTATACTTTAATTGGTTACCCAAGCTTTTATAATGAAAATCATTGGACACGTGTATGGTTTTTAGGGTTCCGTACCTTTTAATGAAAAAAGGAACCCGTAAAAAAAGAAGAAATAAAAGAAAGAAAATATAATAGTTCCTACTACTAGTTCAAGAAAACATCTAAAAACCATACTTTTGTGGTTAAATCCAAATAATTATAGCCTTAAAAAGGGGCAAAATTTGGTACAAAGCCGCTAGTTCAAATGATGTATCACTTCATCTCATAGTTCAGTTTCTCATCTGTCTTGTTAATCATTATATATTGTCTGATAAAATCATTTTACTTTCAAAAAATTAAGCTTCTTATTTGGAATAAAATTATTTGCTATAAATTTTAGAGAGTTAAAGTGAACTGAAGAAAACCCTTTATTAACTTTTACCAACGTTGCACATATAGCTAAGCTTGTGATGAAGCAAGGGGCCGCGTTATGGCGATAACTAATAAACATATGTTAATGATTTATAAATAGTATATTAGTTTTGTAAATATCAGTTTATGATCTTTGGCCTAATAGTTAAAATAATTAACTACTTAATCAACCGACTAGACAGAGTATTAGGTACCTAAATCTAAATTAAGCTTTAAAGTATATAAATATAATATACCATTAAATAAAACAAATATGTTAATTTTATATATCTATCTATCAGCCTTTCGAAGTCCACAAAAATATGTGTGTATAATATGGAGGTCTTAACACTAAATTTCCTCTGCCTACGTACCTCGTGATATGCGGGATACAGCGTGAAGCTGATTTATTATTTTATTTAAGTTTTAGTAGGAGAACAAATTGCAATAAATACTATAAATTTAAGCTAATAAGCTCAAAAACATCAATTTATTGTTTAATTCGCATTAAATTAGTCTTAAAGATATAAACGCGACGACTTCGGGTTGGATTCACGGTGGGAGAAAAATGTTATTTTCGTTTCTCCGCTCTGGTAACAAGATAAAACGGTTCTTCAAGTCCCGACTCTCATCTCGTAATATCTCGATGATTGACTGAAAGCAGGGAATGGAGTGTCTCAACACTAAGTTACCTCAGCCCACCTATTGCTATGCTGAAAAAATGCGTGTACTTACAAAACAAATAGTGACTATGGAATAGAACTTATAGAATAAATTTAGCTAAGCTCAGAGATATCAATTACGGTTTAATTGTCATTAAATTAGTACACATCGTAACCAGCGCGTTAATCACCTAGACAAAAGTAGAATAAAAATAAAATTGACAAGTTGTTCGTTGTTTAAGTTCTATCGCACACGATATTTAGATACGACACAAATTCGTTCTGAATACCAGAGCTCTACCATTACGCATATCTATATGAGCATATACGAATACACAAAAAAAGGCATAGATTTCATTTTTCACATAATAATTGTCAAATATAATGAGTAAAATTTTGGATATAGTCTTTATATTCTTATTTCTGATGATGGAGCCAGGACTTGAATAGTGGAATTCTTCAGAGGTTACAAATAAGCCAAAGCACATAGCTTGTAGCATTTGACATATAAGTTAAGCGGTGTTTTTTCTACTTTCATTAGAACTATTGCATAAAAATTGAGCTTCAGGTAGTATCTACCGTCGAATTCCGAAGACATTGCGTGTTGGATGGCGGAATGTAAAACCGCGCTTTGCCTCGACACCAGAGCGAAGAAATAGAAATATGAAATATTTCATTTCCTCGAGTGACAATCGAACCCACATCCTGTCGCCTTTTCACACTTTATGCCACTGCGCCGCGACTGGCCTCACATAAAAATATTACACATGTGACAAATCTCACGTAAACCACTTCCAGTATAAGTATATGTAAGCATACATCAAAGATGCGCACGCGCATTAAACAAACCGTCGGGCGTCGCCAATTCGGCAGGCGCTATGCAATTACGCACGATAATATCCAACGCGTTTAATATCATCATATATAGGGTTGTCGACATAACGTGGTTAGTGATATATACATGTAAATTGTATATTATTTTATTATTTTTCTTAATTTTCAGCTTAACACTGTGTTCGCATTTTGCTGAGTAGACAGAAGAAGCCTAGTGTTAAGATAAGGATTATCTTCTCCACTTTCCGCTAATTTTTTCTAGAAACTCCGTGTTGAGTGGTAGAAATCAACGCCTTCCTGGACTATGCAATAAGACGAAGAAATAAAAATATAAATTTAAGTAAATATTTCATCCTCCTCGTCCTCGAGTCCACAACCAGTCGGTTTTACAGTTACACTTTGTGCCACTGCGCCACGACTGGCCTGGATTATACAATATAAACAAATTCCTAACTTCATTGGCTATATTACATTTTACTTTTTACTTTCATTTGAAAACCAGTATGTTTGTTTTTATTTTTGATTTGTGTCAGGCTAGAACACTCCGGATCATTAAATCCTGATAAGATAAGCACTTTCTATTCGCCTGATTGGAGAACGTTATAAATAAGCATAGTGGCGCAGTGTCTGGCTGTAAGCTGTAGAGAGGAGGAATTAGTTATGTAACATTTTAATTTCTTCGCTTTAGTAATATGATAAAACGCGGCGTTGTGTTCCGCCACTCAACATAAAATGTCTCGTAAGTATACGTACATAGAGATAACTACATCGAATGCTCTCTCGCCCCTAAAATGTGACACGATTCGTTAAACTTTATGATGACAGTAGTGCGATAAAATATTAATTTATGTACTTGGTACTATAACAATTATAATTAATAATTTTCAATCTCAACTATATCAGTCATATTTTAGAATAGATTTTTGTATTTTATATGTCTGGTTAAAGATAGTAGTGTTGGGTTCACATCCCACTTAAGAAAATCTGCTCTAACAGTGGCGTTAGGAATTCAAAACTAAAACCTATCCTATAGATGTATAGAGGATGTAGCGCGATAAATGGCCTATAGGTAGGGAGGGACCTTAGTAACTATCCATTTCACGCTCAATAATGTTCAGGAATTTTGAGAGGCTAAGCAGATATTTGAAATCATTTTGGAAAATATACGATTTTTTGCAGAAAATTGAAAAATATAGTCTAACTGTTGGGTCTGTGCTTATATTTTTTTGTTCCTTAATATAGCTTTATATATAATAATTGAAAATTATCGCTTTATGATCTTGGAGAAAAAGGAAAGTAAAATTTACGCACGAGCTTTAAAGGGTCAAACACAATAACTGGTCATTCTTTTCCATCAGTAATATCAGAAACTATTGGCATATGTGTAGCGTCTCTGAAAAATTACTAAAGCCAGCTCAACGGCAACTTATTAAAAAGTATACTGAAATAATGGAACAATAAAATTTTATTCGAATTTTTAAATTAATTAGCATAGTAGAATCATATTAAAATGTAATTAAATTAAAACAATGAAATGTCAAAAAAATCTAAATGAAAAAGACCTATTTCAAACGATTTCTCATTATGTTCTCTCCCAAAATGTTGTAATTCTGTTTGAGATGAAACAATCTTCTGTATTCTATGCAGCATCAGTAATTTATTTTATTGCTTTTTATTTACTTTCAATAATGCAATTCTGAAATGATTTTATATATTTTAATATTTAATTACGTTTTTACATAAAGATATAGTTCTGAAGTCAGTTTTAGTTTTTACAAAAAAAATATTTTATCATATAAATATTTTGAATTCAATAATTAAATATGAGAATTTTCTTATTTTTTTCTAATAAACTACGTGAAAAACAAACACCTCAAGCTATATTCGATACAGATAACAAAAAAAATCCAATAGAAACAACCCTGTCAGATAACCAATCTACACTCGTGATTACGAACATCCTCTCAGCCATATGAATATTTCATGAGCTCTTGTTAAAGCCCCGTCAATCCCCACTCACCTCGCATACTGTTCTGTTAACTTGAGTTCTATACTTAATGTACGTCGCAAATGATAACTTACCTGTTATAAACGATTTATTTATACAGACAAATGTTATACACGTATAATATAGTGATGATTTGTATATTTAGTTTGTATAACTTTGTATAATCCCTATTCATTTTTAATTCAATTAAATTATTTAGCTTCATATTAGCTTGACTAGCTTTTTGCCACAGCTTTCTCCATCAGTCGAATGGAATTGATCAAAAGTTGTACGTGTCACGTGTGTCACTGGCGAGTAGAATGTGTCAAAACACATTCTCTGACCCTCTCACACTGCTTATATGGAACCCAATAAATGGTTAATTCAATACAAAAAGAAATTTTACCACTAATTCCTGAGATAACTTGAACCAAACAAACTCTTTTTTTTTATCACGCAGAATTGAGGTAAATTACAAACAAAGAAATATTACTCAAAAGACTGAATAAAACGTATAAAAATAGAAAATCTAATAAGATCAGAACAAGAACCACCATATATTATATGTATAAAGCTTTTTCATTGCTGACAGTGACTGACGGATAATATACGACTGCACAGTCGAACCTACTACACGTTAGAAAGATTTTGACAAGCAAACGCCATCAGTAGTGGTACTATCGTGGACTACTACTCTTAATTTATAATTATAAATAATGTATTATTTAACATGACGATTGTTAGTTCGAACGCGCGGCGTTGAGTTCCGCCACTCAACTTACAAAACATGAAAAATGGTCAATACATGGATTATCCTAGTACTAGGTTAACCTACGCTAGCAGCTATATACAGAACATAGCGTAAAACTAAAAAAATAACTTAATAATTCGTTCAAATTATAATCCAAGTAGCGGTTCCAAGCAAGTATATAATGTAATATTTATACAAAGGTGTTAACATAACGAGGTCCCATTATATGAGTTTATAATGTCTTGATGACATGTTAGCTCCTGTACTCGACAGGTTTACTAACAGTTATGATTTTTTTTTAATAAATTCTCCAGTCAAAGAAGTTATTGATGGATGTGCGGCGTTTTGAAAGGAAAAAAGCGTTTTTCTTATGACAAATTTAATAAAAATACATTACATATGTATCAAAGGCATCTTGTTTCTAAAAGATGGAATTCAACGATGGGAAAGGCTATGAAATTCAATTTTCCATCTTGAGCCTGTGCCTATTTCGCGTGATATATTTTTCATAACAGAATATTATTTAAAATAAACGAAGAAGTGCGTTATTATGAGTTCGATGCCGACTCGGGAATTTCTTCATTATCCTGCTTTGACGTGAACATTTGACAGACGAAACACGGCGTTAACGTTCTGTCACTCAAAATTCGGCGGACAGTCTCTATCCCTAATCCTATCCCTATCCTAGTATGCGTGATAAAGGATGTAGCAGTAATTAAAACTATAAAGAAACAAATTGAACTACACTAGTACTTCTATTTATGTAGAAATTATAATTGTAAGTATCTACTTAATTTGAAAGCAAATGTAAATAGTGTACGTAAACTGGTAAACCGTTGTAACATCATCGTTAACCCGCAATCCGAACACTCGCGGCTCATTCTAATAATAATTATAATTATTTAACTATCTTAGACTTCATAAAACTATATATAAGAAGCTCTCTTAGAATTTTAGAAGCTTGATTCTTTAAGTGAGGTCAGTTTGAGGACAATTGTGGCACAGGGGTAAAACCGTGTAACTGTAAAAGCGACAAGTAGTGGATTCGATTCCCACTCGAGAGGAGATGAAATATTTAATATTTTGTTTTTCACGCTCTGGTAACGAGGCAAAGCGCTGTGTTGAGTTCCGCCACTCAACACAACAATGCCTCCAGAACTTGGAGGAAAATGGGAAAAGGAAACATCTTAATGGAATGGAGTGTTTTAAGACTAGGTTCTCAGGCCTCCTCCATTCCCTTTGCTTACCTTGCCATGTGCGGAACACAAATATTTTTAAGTCCTTTTTTAAATATTGAAGCCATTTCTGATCTTCAACGCGATGATCCCCAGTCGGGCATAATGAGTTATTTATTACGAGCGGAAAGCGGAGTGGGTACGGTACTTCTTGACATCTATATGGAAAATCCATGAATTCCTTTATTAAATATCGTTTTCTAAATAAGTATGTTACAGAATAAACTGGTCAGAAAAAACCAGTCATGGGTTCGGAAATCTGCAAAATTGAGAATTGAATATGTTTAATAATATTTTTATCTCTATTCTCTATCTATTCTATCGGTTAGTTCTAATTATTAGATTAGCAAGTTTGTACTTACAAATACAAAGTTGTTACTTCGACATCTATAACATATATATATATACAGGATGGAAGTGTCAACGCTCCTTTTACGGAAACAGCATATAGGGTAAAATATATTAAACCCATACTTATTAGAAATTAATCAAGATACCTCAATAGATACCTTTAGACTTAGCATTTTTTTTTTCATTTTACGATACCTGTATTTCGTGTTACGCAGTTACGCATAGATACCAATAACGTAAACGCATACTACAAAAATACTACTAAAGGTTAATCAACTTTGTACTTTGCCGCCAATACCTACGACTTGATTTCGGAATGTAGCATATGCGGCGATTTCCCTTTCATACATTTATGTGTGCGTGCGTCGTTCTTGAAAAATGGCGTTTTATATTACAACAACAATTTTATTATTTATTTTGTTTAAAAAAATAACTTTTTCTTTTTTGGGAAAAAAAATTGTATTAGGCTTTTATAGAGTAGATAAAACTGTGGTTTCATTTAAAGTGGTGCTGACACTTCCACCTTGTATATATATAAATATATACATATAAACCAGTTTAGTCGATCGACTTATATACCACTTACATTAATTTATACTGCATTTAAATTAAAAGCAGTTCAATAGTTGACATTATATCTTTAATAATATCCGTTTGACATAAAACAACGATTTTAGATACGAATAATGATCGTTGTAGAGTTGTAAAATTGTAAAATATGTTTATTACAATATAATGTTCAGAATTTAAGACGTTTTCTACTCTGAGAAATTATGTTAAGTCATTTTGGCATTTTGCTGTCAAAAGATTGATCGCAAAATAAATTGTATTCTATAGGAGCTATTCTTTACTTTCTAACGGGCTTCAGTCATGTAAGTGGTGACGAATATCATCTTTAATGAGTGACGAAAGGACTACGTTTAAGTATTACACCTAAAAAATTAATGAATAAAATTAATTGAAATACAATCATTCCTGGAGTAGGGAACCCGTTGTCTTTACAGTAGAAAGGTGACTAAAATACTAACAACCAATATCGATAAATTTTCATAAAGTAAAACATTGAGATAAGCAATTGGCATAATTTCAAAGCGACAGTGACCACATAATCTCAGAAATGCGATAGTATTTTATTGTGGAGGGAATTAAAAATACACACCTACAGACATCGACGTGCACCGTCTCGCGATGTCTGAATTTTAAAATGTTTTTCTTGAATCTATAAAAAATTACATTATATATTTTACAAAAAATGGTTACGTCACGATTAATGTCGCATATAGCAGAGTAGAGTTCCCTCCTACCTCCTGCTAGGCTGCACTTTGTTTTCTGTATTGTCCTCGAATAGTAGTTGAACCCACGACCGTCGTGTTTATAGTCAGACGCTGTACCACTACGCCACGATGGTCCAAGTACAATTTAATGTTGTAAAAACATTGTAAGCATCGTCTAACTAGCAATTCCACGTGCGTAGCTCCATATATGTATATTTTTTAACTTCACTTCCGTTTCTCTCTTTCATGAATACTTGAGACACTGCGTTTTGAAGGGCAAAACTAAACGCCGCGTTTAACCTCGTTAACAGTGAGCGAGAAAATAAAAAAAAATAAGATTTCATTACTCGAGCAACTGGCCTCAGCTTCCATAATTCCAACGAAACAATAGTAGCCTATAATGAATCAACGGTTGAAACAAACACTTTGAACATTAGCAACTACCAAACAATTTCACCCATCAATGAGTCAAATCTATAAATGTCCCTAAGTACCAGTCGTTGAAGCCAGTCGTGGCGCAGGGGCACAAAAAGTGACTGTAAACGTGAGTGATTGTGGGTTCAATCGTAACTCTAGGAAATGAAATATTTGTTTAAATTTATATTTCCATTTCTTCACTCTGGTATCGAGGCAAAGCGCGGCGTTGAGTTCCGCCATTCAACACGCAATGCCACCAGAATTGATCGGAAAGTGGGGAACGGAGTGTCTTAACACTAGGTTCAATCCGCCTACCCTGCTGTATGCGGGATACAGCGTGAAGCTGACTTATTTTTTTTTAATTTTAAGTAGTTGTAAGCTAGTGGTGACACTCCCGTATCTGCTCGCGTTTGATCGTACAACAAACCACATTGTATGCTAATTGAAGTGGGTTCGCGCTTTGAAGTGATATTAGTGTTAGCATTGATTTATACGAGCGAGCTTTAGATAGCGATCTGGTATAGCATTTGAATGTGCAAGGATTTTTTTGTATTCTTTGAATGGTATTTTTTCCTTGTTTTATTCTAACAACTTTACTGGTGTAAATTTTTTTTTCTACATAAATTGTTCTACATAAATAAAAAAAAGTGATATTTTTAAATCACTTGTATACATACTAACTAAGCAAGATACATGATAGAGGGTAGATTAAGTTAAGGAATTTTTATATAAAATATATAAGGTTATTGTTAAGATATCTAGTTCCCCACGCCCATGTGTTGAATGGTGGAGCTAAACGCTTGGTTTTCTTACAAGAGCGAAGAAATAAAAAATTAATTCCTCGAGTGGGAATCGAGCACTCAAATGACACATTTACATCCAGACTCTTGGCGGCTGCGCAACGGCTTCGATGCAAAGTATTTTTTTTTGTAAAATACATAAGAAAAAAAAATAAGATTTAGTTCACAAAGTTGGACAAATACTCCAACAAATCTCTTCTAGCCAATCATTCGAAGTGGATGAGTGAATAGCTGTATGTAAAACCATAGTAGGTACTATTAAAACAGATATAGAATAAAAAATGTAAATAATAATAATAATATTTTAATATAATACAAATTTAGTAATAGAGTAGCTAAAGATGTTATACATAAGTCATATAATAAATATGTATATTTTAGTGATTTGAATGTTTAAGCCATTTAATAACTTAACACGTGACAGTTGACGATGGTAATATGTCGTTTTCCGTTACTCATTTGGATCTTTAATTCAGATGGAAAGTGGAGAACGAAGAGTATTGACACTAACTAACAGTTAAAAAAAATATCATAAAAATTACACCATATACCACTTTCTACTTATATTTTTTACAAGATATGTATATCTGCTTTACACAGTCTTTTCGTGTTGCAGTGTATTTTAGTCGAACCTGTTATTGTCGCAGATAGCTGATAGCATCCTCAACACCTATACTAGTTAATTGGCGTGTCTATAAAAAGAAAAATAATTATTTTGTTTATATCACGCTAAAACTAATTTGAATAAAAGAGAAAAAATGCAGCTATACTTTTTTTTTATGGAAAAGACACGGCAAACGAGCGTGCGGGTCACCTGATGGTAA
>DWAP01001463.1:0-15776 GCA_018230625.1 Heliconius eleuchia
AGTGGAAACAGTACCTAATGCAAATTATTAGAGACACTCTAACCTCCCTTTCTTCAGCGTCCGGCTCCGCTCTGTGAACTTTTCAATAGATTAATTAGGACTCTTAACGAGATCCTCTAAGGAGAATTACGGACGCTTTGTTACGTTAAATGTGAATTATTTTATTTGTAACAATGTTTTGATATCGTTTCCTACGATGGTTGTTTTATATCTCGAAGTGGATCGATCTAGTCGATCCTTAGTCGGCGAAATTAAATTAAAATGATTAAATTTCCTCGCTCAGGTAGATAAAACGTGATGATGAGTTGCGCCATTTACTATGTTTGATTTCTTTTTCCATTAGATTCCCTTCCCGCCTACCAGGAAAAAGCGTAAAGCTGTTTTTTTCAGATTCACGCTGTACAGCTGTGTAGCATTGTGTGTTCTGTGGCGGAACTCAACACCGCGGTTTTCTTCGACGCCAGACCTAAAAAATGAATATATTAAATATCATTTCCTCAAGTGGGAATTGAAACCACAACCAGTGGCTTTTATACTCGCACACTTGTACCTGCGCCACGACTGTCCTGGACACTTTTTTTTAAACAAAAATATATTTTGGTATCTACCATTATAATGTAAATTATCTGATTAAAAGTCCAGAGCAATAAACTTAAATCGATTGGAAGCAAAGATTTGACGCTGGTAAATTGTCAACTCGGTGAGTGATATTTTTCAAGCCGACTGCAGCAGCGCGATAAGGCCCTATGAAAATGTGATCGAATTTCAATCACATTTATAACTTATTATAATGATTATAAGAATATAATCTGAGTGAGGCTTAAAATTTATGATTTCACTGAAAAGGTGTGTTCGGGCGTGACAAATTTTGGGCATTCGTAAGGTGGCGATAACGATTTGGGGAATTCATCTCGGAATAAAAAAACGAATCGAGGGGAGGCGTGATCGCGAAATGTGAAAAATAATGGTCAAATTGCACCTGCACAATTTTGACATTATCAAAGATAGTCAATGGCTTACGCGATTTATTTTATATATATAATTTTTTTAAGGTTTTTGTTTTGTGGCACACCTGTTCTTTTATCAAATAAGCAATATAGTGAGCAGAATATTAAAATAACAACCACGTTGAAAAAAGCTTTAACTAAATAATTTGGCTAAGACCAAAAATGTAAGACCAAAATGTTTTATATACTTATTAAATATTAAATATATTAAATCTAAAGTAATTGTAAAATGTAATCTAAAAGAGCACAAGGCAAAACAAACGTAACCTGTACGACACGCGTACGTTAACCAACGTGCAATAATTTACAAATGTAATAAGTTATTATAACACTTAGTGAAAGTCACCGAATGAAATCCTTGTACCTCGCCACCCCGGGGAGGAGCCGGACCGCTCGCAGCGATTGAAATTTAAAATATTGTACCCTTTGCCATTATGCGAGCTTATTCACCCTTGAAATATCCCTGGGGGCGCCAGGTACGACGATTGGGGAAAAATATTTTACACTTGTTCCTAAGGATGTCGCTTCCAAGTTTGTTTTAAGCGGACGTGATCGCTAAGCGAATGTAATCTCAATTACTGGGGATTAGAGTTGCAAATTCGCTGGACAAACCAATAATTTCCAGGAGCATTTACAAAAAGCACTTAATTAGTGTGTCGAGAATGAAAAATTGTTATTGAAACCGAGTTGATTGAACTGGCGTTTCATAACTATGTCATTTTGGATGCAACGTTAATGAAAACGAGATTAATCACCGCTCATATCTCATGAACTGTTTTTGTGAATGGCACTCGCGTGATTCTATATTATGTTCGCGAGGGGGGCACTATTTTGTTTTGGTTCTGGATATATTTTTGTTGATATCCCTTTTTGTTTGGTGGCAGGTCTTAATTACAAAATTACTACTTGAATTTTGTTTATGTTTTCGATTTAGTTGACTTATAGTCACTCTTAAGAAAACATTATGTAGTTTTGTGTTAGATAAGGATATTTAAAAAAAATATTGGGCTTTTTGATAATAAAATTACAATATGACATGTCGTACAAAATAACAAACCAGGCACAGAATCTAGTTTTAGCAATTTTTTTTGCCTCTTGATATACACACTCCGATGACAATACTTCAATACAAATCTGCATCTCCTATGGAATGAATCCGGCTGACGTGTCTTTTGCGGTTGGTTGTATTTGAATTCAACCGAAAAGACACCTTAATATAATCGTTAATCGGAAACAAAATCAAATGATGTTCACTTAAGTACAGTGATATCTATTAATATAAAGTAGAAATTTTGAAATCATGCCATAGAATTATCTGATGGATTTGTATATTGAGATAGATGGTATTTTTGAGATTTAATGCTATCTCGTTTTATATGTTACTTATCATTAGCTCTTTCTTGTACGGAAACACAAAAAAAATCCTTTTTTTAATATAAATACTCATTATAAGAAAAAAATAAAACCTACGATATTTTATAAGTCTACTTACTACTACTTATAAAATATCCCTTTTAAATCGAAATCTATTAATATGGCTCTATCTACACAAAAACAATAGTTGCGAAACGATTTTAAATAAAAACAACACTTTTAAATTGAGTTGCGTAAAAAAAAGTCACAAAGAATTTTCATGCATAGTGGAGCGTTGCTCGGGAGTCAATATTTTTTGTTTACTCAATTACCTCCCGCAAAAAGCACGTCGATGAAAGGGCGTTAACGATGTATTTATCCGTCACGGCGAGCGTTATTTGGTTATCATTTATTTTGTTTCAATGGAATATTCGATTAACCGGACCTTCAATTATATGGATCTTCTTCACTAATCACTAAGCTAGGAAAACTAAATAAATATCTCTCTCTCATTAGTAGATCTATAACAATAGTAGATGTAGAGTTGTACATAGAGCGCGGTCCGCCCGCATTACTGCCTATTACGTGCGGCTCACTGAGCGGAAGGCCAACGTTTACTTGATAAAATAAATTTGAACAAAACAAACGCATTCGTTGCGGCAATATGAATCCTCTCCTCTGAAGTTGTGTTAAGCGGCATGGAAGTGGAAAAATAGGAGCGGGCACGAGCTAATACGAGATGCTCTGCATACCTGATGATGAGCCTGTCGCCATCCAACCCACATTTCGCTATCGGTTTTATTACATTTTTAACCCATTCTCGATGCTGACGTGATATTATCCGCTGCGATTCGCACGTAAATTAGTTTTTATGGAGGTTCGACGAGATCGAGCTACGATTAAAGAATTAATATCGTTAAATTAATGTCTGCTGATGCAAATGAGATATGAGAAAAAAGAGGATGGTCAGACCATTTTTGAATAGCCAATTATATAAAAACGTAAATGTATTTTGTATATTCTTCCAAAATATAGCTTCGTCGTTATTAACATTTATATAGCGTTATTAAATATTTTGCCATCAAAAGCAAGGAAGCTTCAATAATATAAATAACTTTTTGAATTGACGAGTTCGCTAATACTAGTGAAATTAAATATAACGAAAAACAACATTTACCATGTCATCTGTATTAACTTTTGTTATTATTTTCGACACCTAATTAAGCCATAACCGAGCGAGAGCTATAGGAGTATAGCTGATATTATATTACAGAAACCTCGGAAAACTCAAATAAAGCAATACTAGGGAAAGGAATGAAAAGTTCATATCAATGTCCGCCGGTCGGACATGTTAATTAACAGCGATATGAAAACGATTAAGACACGGCTTAATTGGAAATCACAAACTATACAATTTGAGCTGACTTCATTTTCGCCCCGAATGGAGGTGTCGAGCGTAAGTAGGGCTGCTCGACCTAAAATTAGGGTTCTTTCACATAGCCTACTTAGCCTACTGCTAAGCAACGAATAAAGAGATTGTTTAATACATTAATGAGAAATACCTAACATAAAAATATTTAAATATTTTCTATAATCTGTTGAGATGATGTAGATTTTCATTTCTTCGCTCTGGCTCCAGGGGAAAAGCTCGGCGTTGAGTTCCGCCATTTATCACGCAATGTGGAGAACGGAGTGTTTTAACACTAGGTTTCCTCTGCCTACCCTGGTGTATGTGGACTTAGCGTGAAGCTGATATTTAATATATTCTATAATATGTATGTCTATAATTAACCCATTTATTTTCTCTATTCAATAAATAGTATAAAGAAACATTTCCATCTAAAGTGCCATAGTTTTAGTAAACACCCTAGTAATGATTTGCAAAAACCGATCCGTCTGAACGCACCCGTTGCAGCGCTGTGGGGCGGCCACTCGTTAGTCTAACTCTTTTGGTAATACGACCCCTGGTTCAGCTTGCAATGTTAACATTCTTCCAATAATGAGTAGGGGATGGGGATCTCCTCTGTCTTGTTTATTGGATTTTTTACTGCATCTCCATATGAATAGACGTGCAATCTGCTCAATGCCGGCGTGTGTTGAGTCGAATCTGTATGTATAAAATTATATTTATTTTTCCTAATTGTAATTATATTTATTTTTTTCGGTATGTTTTTAGTTTAGTTAACGTTAACGTAACTCATAACGTAGTTTAATTTTTTATAACATGTGTTTTACAATAAATCAAAATGTATATTATAAATTTATATTTAGTTGAACATTTTCATATTAATATTAATCTCTTATCTTAAATAATGAACCTTTCAAAATATAAAAAGAAAATAGTGCAATCCACTCTACAAATTTGCTAGTTTTAAACACACCAAGTTTAAAGTTTTCAAAAGTAACACGCGTGTTGGTCGCTTTAATAAGCGCCGCGTATGATAAATCGGATCAAGTGCTCATACAAGTATCTTTATCCTTTTTTCTCTCATTAGAAATTTTACTACCCCTCTTTATCCCTCTATTTAGGGTTGTACTCAGTACAAAAGCTACTGCAGAAGGGTAAACTGCCAAGCGTGTTACGTGAATTATTCTGCATCGATTCCTATACTGAATATGTTTGATGCCACTTCTAGTTTACTAAGTTCTATGGTGTCGAGGATTTAATACTATGGTTGTGGAGTACAAAACTTAATGAAACCGTATGTAGTAAGCGTCGTTATCGACGGCTTTGCTGTGATAAAAAGGTATAAACAATGTGAATGTATGGAGTTTTAGGATCCAACTACGCTTGAAAGGACCATTTGAACTGTCATAATGAGTCTTGTGGGGTTTCGGGATGGGATTTTGTGAAAAATGTTTCTTTTTTAATGATTTTTTTGTATAAAATATAAATAAAAGCTTAAATTTTAGATGCAATGTTGTGAATTGAGGATTTGTTGTGGCAATTTTGATTTTTTTGTATAAAATATAAATAAATCCTTAAATATTAGATGCATTATTTTAATATGTTTTTGTATAAAATATAAAAATAAGTTCTTATATTTAAGATGCACTGTTTTTAATTTTATTCTTAATATTAATTTCTCCATAATAACTGCAAAGACATAAGGGAATATGATTATAGTTTACGAATAACAACCTCAGCTAATGAGCGTCCGTGTATAAAATTAAGCACATATTTAAACATATATTTTCCTTAATTTCTTTGTATACTTATGTACAATTTGGGAGAGTAGTTAATTAATCTAAATGATAACTGGTTCAAACATAATTCTATCGTTGTATAAAAAAATTAAATTTATTGAATGAAATATGCTCTATGATAAAAAACGCGTTTGCCCATATAGCGGGGTTCGCTGATCAGCATAGTGTTTAGACACTCCATTTCTTACTTACCTCCGAATTTTTGAGACATTGTGATTTAACTAACGCACACACAATAGATACTCAGCACCGAGCTTCGTTTACCTAAAATTTATAATTATAAAAATATTACAATTTGACACCTCGGTTGACCTTAGAAAACACAGTATCAAAGGTACTGGTGGAAATTCACGTAAACACCATGAAGATCCCCCGGAGGGCCAGAATGAAGAAATTGATGACAGTGGATGACAGTGGATGAATCGAAAGAGGTATGTAGACACCGTAGCGTTTGGCGCTCCGTTCTCTCTGACCATGCCGCTAGGGACAAAGCGTGAAGCTAAGTAAGTAAGTAATTTGAACTTAAAACCAACAAATTTAGTTATAATCTTCTAAACTAAGTAACAACGGTCTAAATATTTACTTTTCTCTGTAAAACATGTAACAAATCATCATAGTACATGATATTTCTTTTGTTTCCCATTTCTGGCGATTGTATTCAAGCAACATTAGCCAATAAAATAACACTTCGCACAAGACATTAATCTGCCAAAATCAGACCGCTGGTGTAGTACAGTGGGAGAGTCGGAGAAAACGTACGTATGAACGATTTAAACGGGAAGTGATGTACCGGAAGTAGTAGCGACATGAGCGTTTTTTTGTTTATATATGTTTAGTTTTTCGTTGTGAATTGAAAGATTTATGTAAAATACTAGAGACTCGAACGTGAATTTGCTCGATTAAATTTAATTTTATATTAAAGTCAAAGTTTATTTTTTTTTTATTAAAAAAAAATATCCTAAGAGTAAAAGTAAGTAAAAGTAAATGATGACTACTGAACCAATTGGTTGAGTGACGTGAAAGCTTAACAAACGAACTTACTGAATGTAATATTTATATATTACATTCAGTAAGAATACCCGGTGCTAAGGCTCACTCTATCCCACGACGACGACCTGGCGATGGCCATATTTTTAATTTCTCATATTATGAAATTATATAGATGCCCTTACCCTTATATTTTCACTCTATAATTAACAGGTATAGAAAAAATATTTTAGTAAAGTATTCGCAACATTAAAAAAGAGATTAAATAGTTTTAACAATTAGTTTGGAACTATAAATAAAACCGTCGTATGATAAATATAATGTTTTGTTTATTGAAGTAATCAAATATTTTTTATAATCACTTTTTAACCAATTTGTTCTAATCGTAATAATCCTAATCTACATATATGTTCACATACATCTGTCCCAGTCGGGAATCGAATTTGAAACCTTTCATATGCACACTTGTATGTGTATAATTAGTTATTTATAAATAACTAACTCCCCTTCTCGTAGGCCCTAGCAATAGTTTACTGTTACTGAGCGTTGAATATTTTAAAGGGAATTATTTTGATTAAGTTCTTCTCGGTAGAAATATATAAAGTAAAGTATTTCATGTTATTTTACGCCTCTCCTTGATTTTTTAAGGTTATTTTTATTATATTTACTTTTTGCACATTTTTTTTACTTTGAATATAGTTATCGCAGATGTGGAATTGATATGCATATTTTTTTTAAAATACTTCTTTAGCTTCACGCTGTATCCCGCATGTAGCAGTGCGGGCAAAGAGAAACTAGTGTTAAGACACTCCACTCCCCACTTTTTGTTAAATTTTTGATGCAATGCGTGATTGGCGGAATTTAATGCCGCGCTTTGCCTTATTACCAATAAAAAATTGTTTATTAAAACAAGAATTATTTTAATTAAAAGAATGACTTTTAATATAATAATGGCTTATATAAGTCGTGTTTGTGGCCGTTGAGACACAGGTGGTAAGCGTCTGTAGTAAGCACAATGGTTACTGGTTCAATCCCAACTAGGAAAAATGTTTTAATTATAGGAAAAAAGCTGTTCTTTTTTTCCTTTAAACCATCATTTTAAATTCAATACACTATCAATACAAATATTAAGAATGTAATATATATTAAGAATGTAGAATTATTTTTTCCGTTTCACGCAAAAATCTACCTATAAGAGCAATTGTTACAGCAACACCCTTAAAAGGACAAACCAATACAAGTATTAATCTACTACTAATACGTTGCCCGCATTTGAACTTACATGTATTGATGGCTGCACTCCATCTACGTCGAGCAGCCATTACATCTGTAGTATTTTGAGAACGTTCTAATGTGACCTTTCAGATGAAAGGGTTCTTCTGAATTTAATTACAGAGTGATCTTTAGTGATTAAATTGGCAAGATAAACAGTTCTAAATGCGTTGAAGGGTGGAAAATTAATAGATTATTTAGATTTATGTGATCTTGTTTAGAGTTCAAATTGTTTTAATGGAGAAAGAGAACGTTGTGTTTACATTTTGTTATATGTTTGTTTTTTTGTTTTTCAGGTCATCGTGGGTTAGTGGGGTTTCGATTTCCGTTTAGGGGAGTGATTATATATTTAGTGGAAATATGTTTTATTTTGTCGCTTTGCTAAGTTAAAGGTCGACATTGAACTCCGCTACATATACCTAAAAAAGTAAGCCTAGAATTGGCTGTTATAAAGAAATGTGGTAAAATTTTTTTTTCTTTTGCAGCTTACTATATGAAGGTAATCTATTATATATATTTTTTAGCTTTACGCTGTCTAAAACAGCAGCAAAGTGGTTTATGTATATTAAAAATTCAAAATTATTATTATTTTTTAATTTTAGCGAGGTCAGTCGTTGCGAAGGGGCACAAAGTGTGACTGTAAAATCGACTGGTTGTGGGTTTGATCCCCGCTCGTGGAAATATAATATTTATTTAAATTTATAATTTCAATTCTTCGCTCTGGTGTCGACTGATTTAATTTTATTATAGTTTTAATTGTTTTATAAGGTGTGAAAAAAAACATAATTATCGTTTGAGGAGTTACATTTTTATGAATTTTTACAGGATCTATGAACAAAGTCATATAGTTTTGTACAAAGAATAATAATCCAAATAATAAATAATTATATAATATAAAACATCAGATGCCAAAATAAAAAATAAAATAAAAAAAAAACAATTCGGTACAGAACAAGTACTCGTATAACATTTAAATGAAGACCTCACTGCACTCGGCCGGTGTTACTATACCAACAATTCTCATTAAACTAGCCCATGTGTGCGTAACTAATTCATTTTAGTGGCTCTGAGCAAAGTTTAGGAACTTAATACTTATTTATATGGAAATAAGGCTTATAATATTACTATTTTATAGTAGTTTGGCTTTCTTTTCTATTTACGGTATATGAACATAACAAGAATAATAGCTACATACATTCTGTGTATGCAAAAATTGTTAGTGAACAAGATTTCATTTAAGCCAGGAAACTAAATTTACATTACAACTTTAACTTTAATTAGGTCAGTCGCGGTGCAGAGATAAAGGCGTGTGAATTTAAGTGAACGCGATAGTTTGTCAATTCGATTCCCGGTTGAAGTAATTTAATATTTAATATTTTCATTTCTCCGCTCTGATGTCGAGGCAAAGCGCGGCAACTCAATACGCAATGCCTCTAGAATTAATAGTAATTAATATTATTTTGTGAGGATATTATGTACACACTATTATGTATCTTAGCAATATAATAATTTTAAAGGTATAAAATTTTGTCTGATTTGTGTATAAATTTGATTTTTGTAAAAAATGATTAGCCCATTTTCAAAAGTAAAAAAAAGACTATATATGCCTAAGTTGTGTGGAAACTTTCAATAATTCTGTTAATTCAACTCACAATAAGTGCATTAGCAGTGAAAAATTCACTAAGTGTTATTATTAAAAATGACCTTAAAAGTGAAAACCCTTCCTTGAACGTAAAGCTATAGAGTCTCCTTGTTTGAGGAAGGACCAGGTGTCCCAGAAAGTTTAAATGACAATTACTTACACTTTATAATCACGAGAAATTAACTTTGGCGAATTTCTCTTCTGTGTTGTACTTTAGATAAATTTTATTGTCGTCTAGTAAATATTAGCTATTTAATCAAATTTGTCGATAAAGTTGTTACAAAATTATAATTTGCTGGTATCCTGCTTGCAGTTCCTCCTACGTGGTCTGCGAGATTTGGCTATTGGCTATTTAGTTATTTCTCGTTTTGTAGATCTCCATTCTCTATCGCGCAAATGAATTTGCTATATTTAAGAAAACCAAATTAAAATCTGTTGCGTAACATGGTAGATGTCATCTCACATCAGTGGGAAACGACTTTGTTTTGTCGTATGTAAAGTTTTATAGTATTGATATATTTATTTTACTGAAAAAAAACTAGTACTACTACCCTTAGTAGATACTACTACCCTTTATACTAAGACAAATAGATAGATATTTAATTCAACTCGATGGAAATTCTTAATCGAGTTGAATTAAATATAATATTAAAGAGAGTTGACTGTGATCTAAATAAGTTTATCAAAATTAGTAAAAAATAATGAATAACTCATCGTTAAAAGTTTTATCACATTCTATTTATAACTAAATATAATATCTCCTGAAAAATGTCGGGGCGCAGGGGATCAAGCGTGCGACTATAAAAATGACAGGATGTGTGTCCGATTTCCATTCGAGGAAATGATATATTTAATATTTCTATTTCTCTCTGGTAAAGAGGTAAAGGACGGTATTGTATTCCACCACTTGACACGCAATGCCTCCAGAATTCAATAGAGAATGGGGATCATAAGTGCCTTAATTTAAACATAAGTGCCTTAATCTGAACAAAATGACTTAACACTAAGTTCCCAGGGTTCCTCTCCTTACTCTGTACCGTACTGTACGGTATTCAGCGTGAATCTAAGAAAAAAATCTATCAGTGGTTCACAATCTCCAATAAACATGAAATACCTACATAAAATATATACATAGCCTTATCGTTACTTATTCATATTCAGTTTACACAGTAACAACAATGGCATAAACAAACAGTAACCTCTTGATAAAATTCACTGAAAGCTATCAGTACTTAATATAAAGAGATACCAACAAATACTTCCAAATCAATGGAAGGTAAGTAGTTAGTTCCCTTTACAAATGTCCCGACAGCGAACAACACGTATTAGGAGGAGACAATTTACTGTAGACCTTTCTTTCTATCGCGCTACCAATCTACAAATTACGTCTTAGACTATAGTAAAAGGCGATATACGAGTACGGCACCGCGTGTAATGCAGCCAGTTGGGGGAGAGCTGAATGGACTTCGTTTATAGAAGGTAAAAGGAAGTCTTTTGAGTAGTTGTGGGTAATATTATAAATATGCAACAATTTGTTTGTTTATCCTACTAATCCTATTAATATTATATGTATAGATGTTTCAAATTACGCGCAAAACTACTGAACGGATTTCAACTGAACTTTTAAGTGAATACTATTTTTATATCAGAATAACACACACACAGACACACAGTCCTTAGTACGACATATATACGAACAAATATACTGTTCATAAAAAAAGATTTGATAAGAAACAGGGTAAACAACAAAAAAAGTTTTGATCTGTTTTTCAGATTTTTTTTCTTTATTTGTAATGCGAGTTCTTGTAGTTTTGTAAACTTAAATTTAAATATCATAATTATAGATATACAAGAAATACTATGTAGGTTTTGATTACGAGGAAAATAATTTTGAAAAATAAATTATAAACTTAGATATAAGTTTATAACGATATGTTTCTACGAAATAATTCGTTTCAGATTTTTTCCTTTATTTGTATTATCCTCAGTTTGTGGCTTTATTCATCATTTCACGATTCATACATTCACTTGACTTCACTTGAAGTTCACGGTATGTACCTAACTCTAACCCTATAGGTTTTAAAACGGTTTTAAAACGGTTTAATTTTTTTGTGCCTCAATATGTAATATTAATTAATAAATTTTTTTTTACCTTCACGCTGTATCCCGCACACAGTAGGGTAGGCAGAGGGAACCTAGTGCTAAGACACTCCGACTGAGAAGAAGAGAGAGAAGAGACTGGCCTCAAACGGATATGTAATATTAATTTCAGTTTATGGTCTTGACAAGGTCGAGCAATCTTGACAAAAGGACAGACGGATAACAAGCATTTGTTTTGGCCTTTTATGGTTCTGTACCTAAAATCAGAGAACTTTTTTTTAATCGTAATCTTAAAAGGACATGTAAAGTGGAAGTTCATATTTCAAGAATTCAAAGCAGCTAAATACGTTATTAAAATTAATCAGTCGTCCGGCCAGTGGTGGCGCAGGGGTACTAAGTGTGACTGTAAACTAACTGGTTGTGAGTTCGATCCTCGCTCGAGGAAATGAAATATTTATTTAAATGTATATTTCCATTTTTCACTATGGTGTCGAGGCAAAGGGCGGCGTTGATTTCCGCCACTCAGCACGCAATGCCCCCAGAATTCAGCGGAAAGTGGGAAACGGAGTGTCTTAACACAAGGTTCCCTCTACCTACCCTGCTGTGTGCGGGATACAGCGAGAGGATAAAAAAAAACCCTGAGAAAGTACATCTAGAGCTTAAAAACTTTAGACTACAATTTTACCATTTAATTTAGCAAAATCATTTGTACAGATCGCTTCATTACAGTCAGTGAGCAACGAAAACGCAGGCGTAAACTACATAGCACGCAATATCGGGCTCTCTTCTAAGTGGCTCCTATGGGACGGAGATTTTTTAATTAAAACACTTAATTTCGTCTGATCGTAACTTCTTAAGATATATTAAGGTTCGTTTGTAAATTGCCTGCTTTTTGTGCTTTTTATGTATATTATTGTTGTTTTGTATATATATTTTGCGCTATTGGCGTGGGTGATAAAATTTGTAGAGTAAAATTAAAATTCGTAATTAATTGATGTTATAATAGGTTCAATTTTCTGAATTGGTTGTTACAGGTATTCCATTTTGTTGCTTTGTTTATATAAATATTAATATTGGTTTCTTAAAATACTTCGTTTCTATAATATAAACACAGTATCGAACATTGAATATCGTTGTGGGCTATACAATACCTTTCATTAAAAGCATTAAACTTTAAGGTTCATTTCAGCTCAAGAAAAATCTTAGCACCGAGCTTTTATACGTAGCAATAAATATTAGACGAAGTCCCGTTCACTAATAAATGTAATTACTAAATTAAACGTCAGACATTAAATTTTACGAGCACTCTGTCGGTAGATTCAGAAATATTAAGTAAAATGATTATGATCGCAAGTCACGAGATTTTCGCTGAAAGAGTGACCATCTATCTCACAATCTTCGAGTTAATTAGGGTAGTAAAGCCAGAAGAAAAAAAACGTTTAGGGAATTTGACCTTCTAATTTGAAACATTATATACTTTAATTAATTTATAAATTTTACAGAAATACTAATTTAAATAATAAATTTTACAAAAATATTTTTTTTATTGAAAATTTTATAATAATTCCAATGAAAAACAGCAATTAAGTTATTTTTATTTACTTAAATATATTAATTCGACACTGTGCATACTTATTACAATACAATATGTTTGTCAAGAATACAGGTTTCATAGATCAAATGTACTCTAAGATATTATACATTAATAATCTTTGCAGTTAATAATCATAAAGATTTCTTTTTTAGTATTTTCATTAGGAGTTCCTTTATTTATTAATTAATAATTTCGTTAATATTTTACAACAAAAATATGAAAATAATTATAGCTTCATTTAGTAACATTTTTTTTACTTTAGCTTCAAGCTTCACCTAGCGGGTTAGCGATAACGTTTTTTTTAATATTTGAAATATTCCAAAAAAAATAAAGTGAACTAATTAGAACACTCTAATAGGACGAAAACAGCAATTAATATTTAAAAACCGAGACAGTGGTTTGGATAAGTTTACGGCGTCTTTGAATTATTAATAACGTTCGTAGGAATCGGTAGGACAATTTCACATAAAGCGCCGCTCGTCTACTTCTAAACACCGTAGTACTATCAGCTTTAATATTTAAAACTTTCATCAAACTTCGTAATGGCTTCGAAATTCCGTTGTCATATAACTAAAATCTTAACTTTTAATTATTTTTTTTTATTCATACAAGCAATCGTCCCTATATTTACTATTGGATGTATACCAAATAGTACAGTGATGTGCGTAAATTTTATTTAATTAATTTGAAATATTTTTAACACAATTATTAAAAAAAAAATTGCACTAAATCACCATTTTTTTAAAAAAGGAGTCAATGTATTTTTCTTCTACGCATTAATATACGAGATGACACTATCTATATCAAAATTAATATGAAGATAATGAATATTCAGTTCTTAAATATAAACTAATTCCAACGCTTGCTTAAAATAATAATTCTATGTCTATCATAATAGTAAGGAGCTCAACATCACTGCGAGACTATTTATAATTTATTATTTTCGAATTTGCGATATTTTGTAGTGTCTGACTAGAAATAGAGATTCCCTGTACTAGAAGTCAAAGCGCGGCGTTGAATTTTGTCACTCAACACACAATGTCTCGAAAATTGGGCCTAAACGGAGAATGAAGTTTTACAGTAAGTGTCCCTTGGCTACCCTGTTATACGAAAAATTCGTAAAACTGATAATCTATATCAAGAAGAAGAGTTTATTTATTGAATTCGAATAAAAAAACACAAAAACAACTAACAAAAAAAAAGGACTCCTTCCAAAACAAAAAAAAAGCTTAATAAACAAAATTAAGTTTCAACGTATCGAACTTTGTACTTAGCGAGTGTTTAAAAATTTAGTGCCCGCCCCGCACCACCCTACAAGACTTCACTCTTAATGATTACTTTGGGAAATTAAGACTGTCGTTTAGCGCGGAGTGCCCGAGTGAAGGCTGCGCCATCCATTTATCTAAATGTATTTTATCTCGCCTGGGGCGCGCCAACTATGGAGTGGAGCTGTCGTGTGTACTCTAGTTGCCCTTTGGCGGATTCGAATTGTGATACCCTGATAAGATCACTTCCTCTACATCTTTAAGATGCTGCAAATTGGTATAGTGTGTTCTGTTAACATGTTTCGTTGGATTTGGGAACGGTGTATTTAGGTGTCGTGAAAGAGGTATGTTGGTAATATTGGGGTAAATCTTATGAGTTTAAATTGTTTAAATTCTAGTAGAAAATAGGTAAAATAAATCAGCTTCACGCTGTATCCCGCACACAACAGGGTAGGCAGAGGGAATCTAGTGCTAGGTCACTTCGTTCCACATTTTCCTACGAATTCTGTTGGCATTGCGTGTTGAGTGGCGGAAATAGATGCTGCGCTTTGCCTGGACATTAGAGCGAAGAAATGGAAATATTAAATATTTCATTTCCTCGAGTGGAGAGAACCCACACTAACTCGCGTTTACAGTCATACACTTGTGCCCCTGCGAAACGTCTGCCCTAAATTAATTATATACTAGTTCTTATAATATAAAAATAGTTTTTAGTATAAAAGCTGTATTGGGCCCTGCTACTTAAAAAAATTGGATGTTGTCGTAAATAGACAGAAAGTGGAAAACGGAGAAATTTGTCAATTTACTACTACTTTGCCAATAACCAGAAAAACAAAACAAGAAAAATATTTGTTTCTATGTTTGTTTCATTTGCTCAGATATCTTCAGATTATTCTACGCACGTAGTAAAATGCATGACAAAGGAAGGAGAGTTGGTTTCTTTTTATCCAAGTTCATCAAATTGTTCCCGTGGGTAAGGTCACGTAACTCATATTCCTTAAACATATCGCAACTGTAGTCTCGGTCACATTAAATTGTTTATATTTCTGCATTTTACACTAACGAAAATTATATGTGTTTATATTAAAATGAATTATATACGAGAATATAAATATTAAAAATTTACATATATAGGTAATTTTTGAATAATTTAAATTTTAAATTTTAACTTACAATTTTTCAAGTCGAGGAGATGAAATATTCGTTCTGGTTGGTGTTCCCCAAATCCGGTGAATGTGGGGAACGGTGTATCTTAACACTAGGTTCCCTCTGCCTACCCTGCTGTGTGTGCGACACAGCGTGAAGCTAATTAATTTTTATTTATTTATTTATTTAACTTTTCAAATTTC
>DWAP01001464.1:0-15773 GCA_018230625.1 Heliconius eleuchia
CCCTCTGCCTACCCTGCTGTGTGCGGGATACAGCGTGAAGCTGATTTTTTTTTTACAAGTACATCCGTGTACAAGTGCAGTTAATTGATATTGGTACATTTTAATTTGTGCTTTGATTAGCGTGAACTGGCCTCAGATAGTGCGACTGAATGTCGCAGCAGGTTGTAGATTCGATTTCTAATCTAGGAAATGAAGAATATAATTATTGTAATATTTTCATTTTTGTTCGGGCAACAAGGCAAAGGTTTCGCCACTCAACAATGCCTACAGATTTCGGCGGAAAGTAAGGGACGGAAGCATCTTGATGGGAACAGAGTGTCTTAACATTAGGTTCCCAGTTTCCCTCTGCCAGCCCTGCTATGTGCGGTACGTTCCAGGCGTAAAACTAAAAAATATATTAATCATCTATGCTTAAATTGTAATATAATTTTGAAAAATAATAAAGCTTGAAAATGAATATTGTTCTAAAATACCTGTTATCATTTTTATCAACTTAATACGTCACACCAGGACAGATGAGCTGAGGTATTGTAATTAATTGAGCGTGCTTTGTATCTGGGTCGCAGGAAAACGATTGGGGCTGGTGATTTAAGGGCATTAAATGGTAATTGGGAAGCCAGTCTTGGCGCAGGGGCATAAAGTGTAACTTTGAACGCAACTGCTTGTGGGTTCGATTCCCACTCGAAGAAATTAAATATTTTTAAAATTTACATTTCCATTTCTTCGCTCTGGTGTCGAGGCAAAGCGCATCGTTGAGGTGCACCACTGATACCGCAATGCCTCTAGAATTTGGCGGAAAATGGGGAACGGAGTTTCTTAACATTAGGTTCCCTCTGTCTACTCTGCTGTGTGCGGAATACAGCGTGAAGCTGATTTGATTTGATTTTATGGTAATTATGGAACGTGTAAATGACGGGGATGGACGTCGTCATAGCTTACTGTAATCCATATCAGGTGTTCACTAGATATTAAATAAATTGATATCTGCTTTGGTATTATGGTATTAATGTTTAACAATAAGATTAAATAGTAAAATATTTTATTTCATAGAGTAGGCAGAAGTAAATTAAAGATTATACACTCTGTTCCTTATTGTGGCAGAATTTAACACTGACCTCTATCTAACAGAGCAGGGAAAACAAATTAATAATTTCCCGGATTGGGGAACGAACCCACAACCGCAAAAGTGATTTTGCAGTTGGACTCGTTCGATATAAAACTTCACCATGTATTTCGCACAATACAGGGTAAGCAGGAAACTTAGTGTTAAGACACTCCGTTTCCCAGTTCCCGCCGAGTTCTGGAGGCATTTTGTGTTAAGTGGCGGAATTCAGCGCTGCACTATGCCTCAACACCGGACCGAAGAAATGAAAATATAAACGTAAAGAAATATTTCACTTCCTCGAGTGTGGATCGAAACCACAACCAGTCGATTTTACAGTCACACTTTGTGCCTCTTCACCACGACTGGTCTCAATATAAGCAAGAACATTCGCCCTGGAGTCCTAGGCAGATACGGTCTGGATAATAAAATATATTATTTTAACTTGTCATAAAATTGAATTGGTTACTTTTGTATAATCCACTCCTTGGCATGCATATATCTTAAAACATACGTGGCTCACGCTCTAATTCTGAAGCATATTATTATAATTTAGTATCTACAAATCAATAATTTTATCGATAGATAGCGTTTGCATTTAATATTATACGAGTTGGTAGATAGTGAACAGAATATATTACTTATGTTATAACTACTAGGTGTGTTTATGGAGTTATATTTATATAGAGACAAAGTTTAGAATGTAAATGTAGAAATCACTGAGGTGTCTTATCTTTCTATTCTATATCATTTCTTTCTATTCTATATTAATGATAATATGGAAGGAAAATACAAGAGTTTAACTGGGGCAGTCGTGGCGCAGTGGCACAAGAATGATCCCCTGCGCCTGTAAGCGTGACGGTTGCGGATACGATTCGAACTCGAGGAAATGAAACGTTCAATATTTTCGATATGGTATTGAGGCAAAGCGCAGCGTTGAATTTCACTACTCAACATATATGTACCTACTTATATGTTTCCATATATGTACCTACTTATATGGATATTATATTTATTTAGTTCATATTTGATAGTCCCATAAGACATTTAAAAGAAAATACATACAAATTTCTTATAATAATTTCTCTAAGGCACGCAATACAGTAATTGGACATTGGATAAAGGAGTTCACCAGGTTATTTCTTTAACGGCCTCATATTTGTAACACTTTAGTTTGTTCGTACACGATCATTTAGGTATATTAAAGGTATACTAATGTAAAACGTAGTGACACAGTGCCTTTAATTGTAAGCGCGATGGTTGTGGATTCTCCATTTTTCCACTCGAGTTAATGATTAATTTTAATCACTTTCAACTTCTCGTTTTATATAAACATATTATATGGGTCCATTTTCTTAAATACAGACGCTTATATAACGCTACGCTACGAAAATAGAAAAAATATAATCAATCAGATCTCGTGTTTAGATATTAAGACAATTTGAAAAGCTTATTTAAGGTTAGACAGAGAGACAATCAGTCAACGTCGAGTTGCAAACAGTATCTAATTTGATTGTTCCCGTTAAGTGATAAGTGCTATCTTGTTTTCTATTTGCAGGGCTCGCGGTTCTGTTCGTACAGAATAGGATTTTTTTTCTTTTCATTTCGTTGCCGTTGAGGATATCGGAGCTCTAATATCCTATATCATATCATCTTACATGTATAGCTAGCTCTAATATACATTTATTTTAGTTTTATTAACGTTGGTATGTATTGATTTTTAGTATCCTTAGAGCGAGAGTTAAGTGTCAAGAGACTCCGTTCTCTGCTTTTTGCTTTAATTCAAGACAATGTCATTAATGTGATGTAATTTATTTTATTCCTTGGTAAATAAGCTATCCAATACTAAAATACTTTTTGGATATATAGTTCCTAAGACAAGCACGTTTAAGCGAACACACTGTTAAGGTTTCCAATATTATAGAATACATTTTAATATCGAATAACGATACGATTATCGTTTATCTATCTTGCAATCCCCTAATAAATAAAATGGATTTATAACAAATATTACTATTTTCAAGGACATTATTAGGTCTGGACTTCTCCTCTACTTGAAAAACTAAATATTAATCAAAATAAGCCAGGAACGAAAGGGGTCTATATAGAGAATATGAAGGTAGGCATGTACGTAATCCGTCCTTAAACATCCGTCATTAAAACGAGATCAATGTATAACAAGCAACTCTAACCCTTTATACTAAAAATATGTGTAGATATTTATAATTCCTTTAACGATAATACATATTATCCTGTTATATATAGAAACATTTTTATAAGCTTTTTTTTATTTTTAAAAAATTTTGGCCCTGACTTTATACACAACAGTTGTGGGTTCCATTTCTACGTAGGGGAATAAATTATTTTCATTTTCTTGGTCTGGTAAAAAGACTAAGCGATGCGTTGAATACTGCCCCTCATCACGCAAATTCGTGATTGGCTAATCCATAACAGCTGGATATAATAAGAGCTGGAAAATTGGGCCAGAAGTGTGGGACTTCAACTCTAGGTTCATGCTGCGTACCCCGCTATCTGCGAGATAAAGCACGAAGGTTAAAAAACCCCTTATATAGTTCGAATTTTTATGCGATTGTTACAATTTATTTACGTTATTAGTAATTTTTGTAGAATTATAATTTGGAAAGAGAAAATGTTATTTAAAAAATATTTTGACATTTCGAAAGTAAAAATCTTAACATGTTTCAGTAAAATTAAAATAAATAAATATTTACAATTGCCAAATATCATGATTGCATATGCACTAAAATTAAATATTATTATAATTTCATAAATCGAGAAGACCAACATATTATATTTTATGAACGCTAACAAATGTCTTACTAAGGTCGTTAAAAGAAATTTCTATACAGTAACTTAATAATCAAGCCTAGATTGCTTACAAAAAGCTCTTTGAATAGACATCGTATAATGAAACTGCTGTCGCGGTATTAGCATACGTTTTAAATTAAAGTGCCACAACGGCCAGTGGAGGTTGGTCCTCCTTACTTACCCCTAACTCCTAACCTACTTTTAATGACCAATATAGACTATATTCTAATGTATTAAGGAACATCGAACATGTTTTATATAAGACGATCTAGATATTTTATATAATTCCTTTGAAGTTGGTTTCTGTTGCTTATGTCGGTCCGAAAGACAAATTAGATCCGTTCCAACAGTTTTTGGTTATATAAACAGAACGGTGAAACGAAGTACGCAAAGTAAGGTACAATTATATTTGTTAATTAATACGTTTCCAAATGTAATACATTATTATTACATTATGCGTTAATATCAGTTAAGTATAACTCATAAATATCTTTAATATAGTAAAATAGTCAAAAAAGTGTTTGTACATTTAAATATTTTATATGAAAAATCATTTAAGATATTGATAAAATAGTAATAGAACACGAATGTGTAATTTCTTTACTCCGCAAGAATAAAGCACGGCGTAAATTTCCGCTATTTCGTCAACACACAATATTTCAAATTCGAATAGAGTGTCTGTACACTACGTTCTCTCTTCCTACTGCAGGGTATATGCGATCAAAAAAAAGTTAAAAAGGATACTCTCTTTCTTAACCTTACCAATTTGTACTCGCCGCGTGCAACATACGTATTTTCTATCATAATGCTGATCTCAATATCTAAGTTACATTAATCACAGAAAAAGTTTCACCTCGTAAATAAGGCGTTCCCCTCCAGCGACCAACAATGTCGCAACCAGGTGACGTGACGTTATCCAGAGGAGACTGGCTCCTTTCAAGATTTTGTTTATTGCTTTACTAAGGATATTAATCGTATTAGTCTTATAATGTAATGTATGGCCCTTTTCTGTTTCACTTCAAAGGTACTAACGGTAATATAATGAAATTATAGTTGTATTTTGACGGAGTTAGCTACAGAAGGACGGTCGAAAAGAACCAAAAACTAATTTATATTTAATTTATTTATTAAAAAAGTAATTACAATTAAAAGTAGTCCAAAAATTATGATTCTTTTAGATCTTATTTAATGAAACAATGGTACTGTATATACTACCAAATGATGTATGAGAAATGTCCGATATCTTTAACGATTGAAAAAATTATTATTTTCATTTCTTGGCTCTGGTGTCGAGGCAAAGAGCGGCGTTGAGTTCCGCCACTCAATAAATGATGCCTTCAGATTTCGGCGTAAAGTGAGAAGTGTCTTAAAAGCAGTGCTCCTACCTACCTTCTTACGTGTAGAATACAGCGTAAAGCTGAAAACAAATAAATAATAGACAGTAATGAAATTATTATTAGGTATCGTAGGTCAGTTAACACGTAACTACAGCCTGCTATTGAGTGCAAAAGTGCTACACGAATATATTCCTATATTAGCTTAAATATTCCATATTATGATAATAATTTTTTTTTTTTTTTTATAATAATCATTTTTTTTAAATTTTTCCCTTATAAAATATGCGTATACAGAAGGAATTTCTTTGAGATAAAACTAGCGTCACTTTGTCTATGTATAAATATTTTTTTCATGGAAAACAATCGGTGAGGTAAATTATTATAATAAAAACGACATTAAAAACCAAGCAAGTCTCCTCAGATCCAGAATCCACAGGTAATCGTAATTTTTCATTAATCGCAACGACAGGTAAATGAGCCCAAAGCTAAATAAGCAAATGAAGAATGATGTTTTGTAATTAGCCTTCATCCAATATTTAATGAATACAAATAAAAGCGATTCATATAATTTTATTTATTTTTAGCTTCACTTTATATCTCTCGTTTAGCGGGGTGGGCAAAGGTTACCTGCGAACCTAGTGTTAAGAGGCTTACGTTCTTCCACTTTTTGCTGAATTCTCGAGACATGGCGTGGTGAGTGACGGAACTCAACGCTACGCTTTGCCTTGTTATCGTTACCAAAGTGAGGAAATGAGAATATTAAATATTTCATTCCCCCAAGTGAAAATCGCGTCGCGTTTACAGTCGCACACTTGTGTTCCTGCGCCACAACAATTTTTATATATTTTACATATCTTCATTTCCTTGCCCTGGTATGGTAAAGTGCGGCGATGAGCTCCGCGACTCCACATGCGTTGTGTTGAAGATTTAGCAGAAAAGGGTATAGAGTGTCTAAACATCCAGTCGGCCCCACTGCTATATGCAGAAATACGCGTGGAGGGGATAACATATTTGATAATATTTTGAACCTGTATCCTTTTGTAGATACGGCAACTGGATTGATAGTACTCTAATAATAACATTTTCTCATTTAAATTACAATTTGTAATAATTGTACACGTGTGCCCGGATAATTAATTTTGTAATTAGAGCCTGTCTGAACCGTTTTAGTACAATGGCATTTAATAAAATTGGTATGCGATAGAATATTAATATTTTGAAATTATAATTAATTGCTGCTTTTACTTAGATTAAATAAATTATATATTATTATTCGATATTATTAGTCTTATTTTATTCAAATACTACTAATTGGAACTATATTATTAATTGAACGTATGTTTTCTTTATTTAGGATATGCATAATAAATATAGTCAAAACATATTATTTTAAAAACAAGGGCCTAAATTCAAGAGTTATCATTGCCTTGGTATGATAAAGATGACCTTATAAAAAATATGTAATTTATATATTTTTTTCTCTTTTGCAGATCACGAGGAAATGAATCTTCGACCGTGGCCTTAAAGGTGAAAATCTATGATGGCAGTGAACAGCCCTAGTGGGTATCCCCCTCTTTCCCCAAAGCCGCTTACTCCTAAAAGTCCTCGTCACTTCATCTTTCCCCAAAAAAGCCCTTCTATAACATCCAGCACTTCCTCTTCAGGATATTATACTCCTCAGTCTGGCTGCAGCTATGATAAGCATGGCCCACCTAAGAGTCCGATTGCTCATGGTCACCGGAGTCCAGCAAGTCCAAGGCACTTTCATTTTCCACAAGTTGCCGAATCACCTTCCGAACGAATAAGCCCTTGCAACATTGACCGACCTCATCACGGTCTCCATTACACAACTTCTCTGAAGCACAGTAGACGCGAAAAATCCAGGTCACCGAAGCCGCCACCAGTTCACATCCACACCAACCCTGGATACGTTTCTCCTAATAGAACTAGAAAATTATACAGTTCCACTTCCACAGTGAGCTCTCCACGGTTGGTGACATCCCCCAGCATAATTTCGAGTCATACAGATGACTCCATTGATGCGATGCCCGGCACGCCGTCAGCGATTGTTAATGACGCTGATGATGAAGCGACGGAAACATCCTCCCGCATTTGCCGAAAATCTACATCAGATTTGACAGATCTGACGGATGATACTCCTCAAACGCGATCAACCAGCATTAGTCGGCCATGCTCCCCGATGAGAAGAGGATCAATGAAGGGTGGTCTTGCATATTTAGCAAGCAGACGCGGGTCGCGCGAGTCGACAGTATCGAATTGTGACTCAGTGGAGGATATTGGGCCGCTAAATTTTCAAAATACAATGCGCGGTCGGCAAAGGCGAACTTCTAACTTTTTGGAGCTGCCAGGTAAGATGCTATGTTGTATACATCGAAGTGTGTACATCGAAGTACATTTTTTTACAGAAGTCTAAAACTAAATTCAAGCGATAGTATTTTTATTAAAAAAATATTTGGCCATATAAACCGAAAACACTTATTTAGAAAACGTATAAAAATTTGAACGTAGCGGGATTTGAACTCGCGCCTCCTGGAAGCCGAACAGGCGGTCTGTTTCCAAGAGGCGCGGGTTCGAGTCCCGCTACGTCCAAATTTTTATACGTTTTCTTAATTTCCTAAGTGTAGAATAACACTTTAAAAATGTTAAAAGTATGTAAACGGAAGTTATGAATTGAAGTCACACTTGAAGGAATATCTATTGTAAGGAAACTCATGTAGAAGAGCTCTACGCTCTTCATCGCTTCGCTTCGCTCATAGGTGAAAAAGACTATAAAAGCATTGTGTCAATCACTTTGATGGGGCAGTTGCCTGTATGCCCGTTGTATATTGCCCGTTGCATACACTTATTTCAAAGGAAACTCGTGTCAAGTATTTTTATTGAATGAATGATGCATATAAATGTAGATGCACTTATTGCAAATAAGTAGAATCTCTTTCCGCATAATTTTTATTTTGTTTTTTTTTTTCGATATCTAGCAATATTATAAAATCTTTAATTTTCACGATTATTACACATTTTAAATGAAACTATTTATATAACCCGATTAATGGCGCATATTTAGTATTATACATTTTTGGAAGCCTAAAGTTTCGAATCTTTTACATTAGTCAGTGGTCACGGGTTTCCAACAATTTATAATATTAAATATACGTGATAAATCTGGATAAATAGTTAAATTTGAAGTATATATTATATTCAGTTTTTTATTTTGTCTAACTGTGGCATATGATTTGATATGGAAATCACAATACATATTGTGTAATGCATATTGCATTTAAAAATGGAGAGCAGAGTGACTCCAGAAATGCGGAGAAGTAAAGACATAAGTTTAAAAATTTTCTTATAAAAGAGTGTATCTCTATATATTGCCCAAAAACTAATAGCTTACTCACCCGCGGTTGTCAACCCCGAAATATTTATTTCACAATCCAAATAATAATACAATGCAGAGGTGAACGTCCTTGTTTGGATTATATTACGAATATTTGTAAGTAAAGTAGAGTCGGTATGGACGTCAGAGTGACGCCTTTCGTATTTGAGGAAGTACGGTGGCACTAGAACGAATTCAATGGAATAACTGAGGTTTAAGATTTTATTTCTCATAAGAATACAAAATTCACTTACATGAGACAATTACACTATAATAGTATTAATTCGTTGGGTACATTACACTAAGTTAGTATATGCTTTATTGACAAATGAAATGTAAGGTAGATAGATATTAGAAACATTTGTACGGAATAAGATCAACTGGAAGTGCCACTTAGTAAAATAATAACTACATTTAATAATATGTTTTATTATTTTTTTATTTATTAATTTCTTGCATACATCTGAGACCGAGTGAATCTAGTATCAAGACACTCCGGCCTAATGTCATGTGTGGCTAATATGGTGAGGTGGACATATACATTTAAGATAGTAAGGAGGTTTAAATTTCTATTTTTAAAAAATATACCATTATTATGTCGAAGGTAATCCGCCACTGTATTGTAAAAGGTCAATCATATTGCGTTCCATTCATTCACTAATCGAATTGTATATATTTTCATATAAAAGATTTTTTAATATAAAATATAAGGCTCGGTTTTCTATGAATGTGTTCAACAGTAATACATGTTAACTTAATATTCATGTATTCACCAACGTTAATTGCGCTTTTAACATATTTATCTTTTGTGAGTTTTTTAAATTAAGCGCCGGGATTTAATGCGTGCGGCGGCGGCGTTTAATTATTCCTAGTCACGACTTCTCTATTTTAGAAAATATCGTTTTGCAAATTTGAATAATTAAGCTATGTAGCTGAATGCAACACCGGGAGCGCGGCGATAAACACACGTATAATTTTTTTACTGTTTTATTATAGTATAGATGATTCCATATTACGAAAAACATATATTTTATTAAACCTAAAAAAAAATTTACGTAGTGGGACTCGAACTCGTCTCTTTTATATACCAATATCTAGGAGGATAGGAGCGGGATGTGTAAAAGTAGAAATAATTATTTCACTGAATGGAGATCGAAGTCATAACCATCACAGCCAAATGATGTCCCACTGTACCACAATGGCTTCAGTTTTTCATGACTTTTGCTCGTCAGCGAAAATTTCCCAAAACACAATATTATCGAAGACATTTAATAGTTTTATCTTTGTGTGCTTTTAAAAATTTCACACCAGGAATTGATGAGCTCTGGTTTATTATTCCTAGTCACGACTCTAACACTTTGGCGATAGCGCAAATCCAGTTCAATGACTAAGCTGTTCTATTAAAATTTCAATGCTTCCTACTGATTTAATATTATAATATACGACATTATAATTATTCTTATTATATTATGTAACAAAAATTGAAAATTCTGTTTTGTTAAGAAATGTATTTTTATTTTCGTTTTTAGGGTTACGGACCTTTTAAGGAAAAAGGAACCCTTAGAAGATCCCTTTGTTATCCGTCGGTCTGTCTGAACTAGTTGAATGTGAAAATCAAATATATCAATTAACATTCTAGTTTTAATAAAGGCAAATTTAGTAAAAAATTGTTCTAACTAGGGAAAACGCCTTTATCTGAAAACTGGTCAAAATTTGAATTGGCAAATTACTAGACAATACGCTGCGGATAATTGGAATAAAATCTATTGAAAGAAGAACTTTCCCTTATACATGTAATCTTATTTTATTCCACATAGTATATTATCAATAAGTACGGCAGTAAATGCGTTCAGCCACACGAGAATGGATGCGGTATTTTATGGCTTCCGAGCGGACTGAATCAGGTCATCCCATTGAGTTGAATACTCGAACTACCCCGGTGCTGTTACGACTACATGTTGTATATACTAGCGTTTTGTTTGACGTTGCTTGTAATATTAATAAAATGTTTGTGTTTATTGAATATTTCTTACTATTGTCGTTTAACGGACTTAGTGCTAACGAAAAGGAGCTTAGTGCTAAGACACTCCATTACCCATTTTCCGCCGAATTCTTAAGGCATTGTACACACACATTGGCACTACCTGTAGCATTTACAGTCACACATTGTCACCTGCGCCACGACGAACTATATATAGAAACGTGAAAAAATATAAGTAGTTAAATGTAATTTATTTCAAAGTATAAAATGGCGTCAAACAGTCATTTAAGTTTTTAATCAATGAATAAACCTGTCCCTGGCACAACATTCATTATTTATTAGGTTTTTTCATTATTTATTAATTATTAACTATAGCAGACATGATCATATGTTCTACAATTAGATGGATGTGTAGAAAGAAACTACAATTTAGCGTCTACAGTTTCGCGTGGATAGGGACTGACTGTAGGCTCGATGGTTGTAGACTCTTTTTCCAGAATTCAGACGGTAAATAGTATAAGTGTCTTGAAACTAAGTACTTTGTGCCTTCTGGATACGGTAATATCAGGAAAAAAAATTAAGAAAAAAAAAAATTAAATACGAAAATATAAAATCGTTTTAAAGGCCTATCTATCTCATTCTATTTATTAAAAGAACTCTATAAAATCACATTATTGTTATAAGGTGTTGCTGAGTCTTGTACTACAAACTTACAAAGTAATAAAAGATATCTTCAATCTAGTTGTTTACGGCCTTTGAGCGCCAGTTGCAGAGCAAAGTTTATAAATAAAGACAGAAAACAAAATAGCTTTACTGGGAAAGCTCAAATACCATTGTGGCGCAACTGTTATGAGCGTGACTGAACGTAATGAGTTCAAATTCTACTTGAGAAATATATATTATGTATATATTTATGACTAGTGTATGCAGTTTATTTAGTGAGGACCGTGTTAAATTCCCTCTCTCAACATGCAGTATCTCGATTTTGGACGATAAGTGAAGAACTGAGTGTCTTGACACTACGTTATCTCTGCATCAATTTATATACAAGAAAAAAAAATGGTTACTACAATTGTAACTACATGAATTGGCTGTCAAACAATATGAAGCTAACATTATATAGAAGCCTGTTGAAATCATTTCACCTCCTAAAACTTTTCAACTGTTCGCAGTTGTTATACAGTTGTTCGAGTTCCATAAGGATTAAATTGGTATAAATATGTGACTGTCGTTCATTGGAAGCTATAAAATCCATTTTTCTTAAATTATATCTATTACTCATCTATTTCATTTTTTTTTAGCTTCACGCTGTATCTCACATATACACAAAGCATTCCCCCCGTTTATCATTTCCATCGAATTCTTCGAAGGCCGTGCTTTGCTTCGTTGAAAAAATTACTTGTAGAAATCAAACCTGCTATCTTTTAGTGACCAGAAATAGTCAAGCCACTTAAAATTAGTACACAGTAGCGTTAAATTTCAATGACTGTAGCAGTCTTACACAGACTAAAGAGGCTTAAAGCTTCCGCCTATTAACTTTATTGTACCTCTTCGTGTTCACAAAACCGTACAAGTATTTTCCTGTTAGAATTTATATTGTGATATATAATTTCACAATAAATTTTATTTTTTTCTTTTTTATCCAGAAAAAGAAAAAAAAGTTAATTTATAATGAAAATAGCTATAAAAGTTGTGTGTGTGTGTGTTTTTGTGTGTGTGTATCATATAAAGAAAATTAGACACTACTAAGTGCCCCGGGCACTAACTACGACCACAGATATAGTATATTAATATAGAATATAGATTTTACGTTATCGTTCGGTATCGCATAAGGCTGCATTTTTATCGGTAATGTAGCCTATATCTTTCGTCGATAACTTCCTGAGATTAGAGCTTACAACCAAAGAAACTATATAACATTACAATTGTAAAGATTATATAGATTTTAAATTATTGTTCAATATCGCACAAGTATGCCGCATTTTTTTGGGTAAGCAGAGAGCACTCTTTTGTAATTAATGCGTGTTAGGTGAAAATGTAGAAAAAAAACATTCTCCAGAGTAATATCATTAGTTTCTATTAATCAACGACTTATATATATATTTTTACTATAACTTTAATAAATTCTTCTCACATAGCAGGGTAGGTAGAGGGAATATAGTGTTAAAACATTTCGTTCTTCATTTTCCGCCAACGTTTTTGAAGCATTGCGTGTTGAGTGACGGAATTCAAAACCGGGCTTTTGAAGAAATGAAAATATTAATAAATAATAATTAATCCTTTCGAGTGGGGATCGAACCCACAACCGTCGCGTTATAGTCATAGTTTTGTGCACCTGCGTTACGACGGCTTCATTTAAATTAATTTAAATTCTATAGCTGTATAATAACAATAGATGTATAGAGAAATCATAAAATTTTAACATAAAATATTTTTACAGTGGTCGAACACTCCAGGCCAAGAGTCTGCTCTCTACCAGAGAAGCCCTACAACCCGCGCCTATCCGACGACCTGTACAGATTAAGGACGTTCTCGATCACCACCAAAGGCGGCGTAGTGAACTGCGGCGACTCCATTTGCAATAGACGCAGTCGTTCTAATACATCTGTTAATTCTACCAATAGCAGGTAATTATTTTTTTTATAATACAATTTATTTGAAGCCATCTTTGGGCATCTCCAAGTAAAAGGTTTCCTGGCTTTTAATGAATGATTTTTAATATGATTGTATTGATTTTTATCTGAAATGGCAACATACCATATTTTAGTCTGTAATCCTCGCAGTAAGGGAGTTATGGAGGTAAGAACTCTTAACGATAAAGTAAATTTTTTCGCTGTATATTAAAGAGTATTGATATATAACATATGTACTAAGAAAATAAACTTTAACATTGAGAGTTACCCACATAACTCCCTTACCGTAAGGATTAGAGACAAAAAAATTGTGTGCAGGTTTTCATGCTTATCAGGCTAAACCCGTTGGGCCAAAAAGTGGCTTTGGAGTTGTAAGTGGATACACTATACTGTAGCAAACAAAATATATTTTTACTTTTTCACGCATGGAACAGTGCAAATTTTTGTGATACGTTTTTCCGCTATTTATTTTCCCCTCTTCTCTCTTTCAGCAGTGGAAATACTACTTCACTTTTTAGTTAATTTTACAATTCATTATGCATAATATTGTAGCATTATTACTAATATCGTAATTAATCATCTGGTCCATAACGTATTCATAGCTTGTACTAGATGAACGAATAAAAATATATTCGAATGGACCAAGGACTTACAAACTTGTTATCTGATGTCTGGTTAACTGATGACAAAATAGCGTGACGAGTCCCCTAGGGTTCTGTTTAAAACATTACTTCAATATGAAAGAGAAATCGATATTTGGTTACTGGTATTGAACCAGTATTTTAAATTTTATTTTTTTTATTTAATACATATTTTTTTTGCTTCACGCTATATCCCGCAGGTAGCAGATGGATTTGGAAGCATTGCGTGCTAAGTGGCAAACGTCAACGTCGCGTTTTGCCTCGATACCAGAGCAAAGAAATGAAAATATACATTTGAATAAATATATCATTTCCTCGAGTGGGGACCGAACCCATATTCAATAGCGTTTACAGTCACACTTTGTGCCACTGCGACACGACTGGGCTCGACGATATAAATACAATGTATATATGAATAAAAATATTACAAAAAGATTTGAGTCATTAGGTTATAGCTTCACTTTACTGATATAATTTACTGACTTAGTATACCAGTTGGAATCTGCAGGACTAATGTCAATATTTTTTTTACTTTTTTTTTATATATATATGTTGTAAATCCAAGATGGTCGTCGCAACAAAATGGCTAATTACAACGTTTTGCACACCATATAATATGGGTATTAAAGAGATTAAATCAAAATTAAATCACCTTTGCGCTGTATCCCGCGCACAGCAGGGTAGACAGAGGAAACCTAGAGTTAAGACACTCCGTTCCCCACTTTTAAAATGTTTAAAGAGATTGATTTATTAAATACAATACACAGACATTAAAACCGTCTAGAAAGCTAACAACAACAGTTATAAAGGTTTTTTTCTTTAGATATTTGTAAGACATTTAAAAGCAACATAAAATTTTATGTGGTTTTCTTGCTTTAGCTGTAACAAAAAAATGTATCTTTATATAACTACATTGCTAGTTTGAACATTTGTTAACTAGTACATTTGTTAACTAGTATATGGGCCTCATTACACCCGGGGGTAAGCGATACTAACATTATTTTATTCGAAATCATAGTAATATTTTTAAGGTTTTATATAACGTGTTTTGAATAAATTTTTAAATGTATAAGAAAAGAAAAAATAACATTAGGTTTCCTCTACCTCCTCAGCTACATGCAAGATATATTGAAACTAAATATAGATATTTATGATATACTATTATTTAAAAATATCACTACCTGCCTGCCTAAATTGTCCACAGGGCGTCCGATAGATCTCCATTTGACGGCTCATGCTGTTCCGGCTACCGGCCAGTGGACTCCGCCAGCCTTGACACACCGGATGAGGACGAATTAGACCCTGTAAGATATTTATTTCATTTTCTTTCTATCGTACAAAAGTAAGAAATTGTTTTTAGTAGTTAGTAATCTTATGCTTTATTTATATATGTGAAACTCTTTTGTTACTGAGTGACTGAGACTCATAGCATACCTAGACTAAATTACTGAATTTGCAAAGGTAGAAACTGGCATGTAGATAAGCTAAGATAATATAATATGGCGGCATTAAAAACGAATCTCTCGAAATTTCTGAAAAATAGGAGGAAAATGATTTTTTTTTAATTTTTAATTTTACTTTTAAAACCCACCCAAAAAAAAATTTCTTTTGATCATATTATATAATATATTTTTGTTATATCAAGTTAAACACTATATTGTTATACCTATAGTGCTTAACTTGATCTTATTTTTTATAAATATTTCTATTTATAATTCGGATGTCCCTTAAAGAAGAATGAAGCATTAACTTTAATATAAGATAACAAAGGAAGTAAGAAAAATATAAAAAAAATTAAAACTATAAAATCAAAATCAGCTTCACGCTGTATCCCGCACACAGCAGGGTAGGCAGAGGGA
>DWAP01001465.1:0-15772 GCA_018230625.1 Heliconius eleuchia
AAATATTTCATCTCCTCGAGTGGGGATCGAACCCACAACCAGTCGGTTTTACACTTCGTGCCATGACTGGCCTCAAATATTAAATGAAACTGTTAAACTAATATAAAATAAACAAATATCAGTTCAAACAAAGTAATTTACTTAACGATTAACGCTAGGCAGCTTAGTTACAACACCAAAATTTAAATTGAATCCTTAGACCTGCTGACTATTCCTTTTGATCGAATAATTTAAGATTAAAAGGACGGTATAATGGACGATTTTAATTTACTTTGGATAAATTTTGCAGGGACTTTTTCTGAATCAGTGTTAATCTCAGAAAAGAATACAAAGACGTATACAATCCTCATATCTTGACTAGTAAATAATGATTCACTCTTGTCTCCATTTTTAGAGTATTTTAGATTTGTCTATACTTAAAAATGTAATTTAAGCTCCCATAATTAAACTGAAGCCATCTATGCGGAGCCGTACATCATGTAACTCTAAAGGCTATGGTTGCGCATTCGAATCTCACTGGAAAGAATAAACACAGCGCGGCGTTGAGTTCTGCCACTCGACGTAGAACGTCTCTAAGCAAAATCTGTTGATACGTTTCCCTACTCATTACGGAGTGTCATGACACTAATTTTCTTCTACCCTACTTCATGCAAAGAAACATATTTCGCTGTTCAATACATACATATGAAATAAATATGACATATATCTCACCTTGACCTGTTCAAAACATATTATGGAAAACTAATTTATAGAATCGCATAATCGTTTTTGCGTAAAAGCCTCAACGAGGATATTTACGGAAAGGACCTTATTTAAAATTCAGTTATCGGCTTGTTCCGAAATAATGAATTTGTTTTGTCGCTTAATTAAATTCTATTAAACAAAACGCTTGCTCCGTGGAAATTTCAATTGAAATGTATTGAACTTAACAGATTTTTATGTTCTAATATTTAAATTTTGATTTAGGTTTTGGTTTTCGTACTATCTTACTGTACGCATGATGGTTGTGGGTTAATTTCTAAATTTCTAAAATATGTATTTTAAATTTGTCGGTCTCAGTCGATAGAATGCAGTGTTAGATTCTGCTGAAGTTAAATGAACTTTGAGAATCAAGTAAAAGATAATGAAGCCAGCGACTGCGAATGCAACGATTGGGGCTTCGATTCCCACTTGGAGGAATGACAAATTTAATATTTTTATTTCTTCACAACAAAAGTCTGTGGCGCATAACAACTCAATTATAAAAAATAAAAAAACATTAGGTTCCCAGATTCTAGGTCCCTTCTGCCTGTCGTGGTAAGTGCGGGGTACAGCGTGAAGCTAATAAAAAAAATAACAAAAAGAGTACAAGATTATTAAATTTTTTTGGCTATCTCCGACTCAGGGATTATTTTTATTTATCCTCTCTAGTTCGGCGATGAAAATTGACGGAAAAATAGGAACACCATGACAAATCTAATAAATGTTGTCTTTAACATTGTCTATTCAAATTCTATTTAAATTTGTATATGGCTTACAAATTCTATAGTCTAAATAAAATTATTTGTCGAGAATTTTTTACTTGAAAGAAGCCTTAAAATAAAATATAAAATCGCAAGAGTAATTTTACTGTCGATCTTATAGCGTTTGAACCCAACGCAGCGTAACTTAACCAATTTTTATTTGTAACTGGTTTTAAAGCGAGATATTTTGAGACAATTTCTATGTTCTTCTTAAACATTTTTATATTTGTGATTATATAAGAATCCACGGTTCAGTAATTTATAGTAATAATTATTCTGTAGTTCAGTAAAAAGATACAAAAATTGTATATGTATTTTTTAATATGATATTGGAGCCAAACGAAGCGCTACGCACTGATGAAGTTACAAAATTTTAATTTAGCTTTTCAAATTCAGCTAACCAAACTCCAGGACTTAAAGTTAACTGCTTTTTAACACTCTATTATAAATGTACCCTTTATCTATTTAATTATCAGCTTCACGGCTGAGAAAATCTAGTACTCAGAATGTCCGAATATGTCCGAATACTATAAAATACGTGTTACACGCTTTTTTACAAGCACCGGGAAATTAAAACTAGTTCATTTTTTCGGGTAAGACAAAGACAAACCCTTGGACGGATGTCAGCTGTCAAATTCTATTACCACGATAGCCTTATATACCTATATAAATATATACAACATATTACATTATATGTATGGATAAAATATAAAAGATATCCGCAATTGTACATCCAAATGAAACTCATACGATTCGCTTGTAACGTAAATAAAAAGAGTTTCATTATATACAAACAGCAACATCAGCTTTGACTTGTATGACATTTTAATTAATTGTACATTGGCTTGGAATTATACTGGTAGTGTAATAATGAGTTATTACTGTTTACTTGAAACGGCCAATGTATAAATAAAAACTGTAGAATTTTCTCATCAACAAATTGCTAATATGAGTGCATGCGCTTCTACATGGTTGAAATTTCAAAGATAGGTACTACAAAATTTTGTAGCAATTCATAAATTATATGAATTGCTACAAAATTATGTAGTATGATTTAGAAAAATAAAACTATTATTAGTAGCACTGAGCTGCAACTGCAACTGAAGGATATAAAACAATCGGGAGAGGATAATGTATGGGGTGTCAGTAGATAGGTCAATCAAAATTGTTTTGTGAGATATTCATTTATAAAGTAGTAAAAATTGTATAACCCCTCTAACTTTTGAACTATGGAGGGGAACATTGTTAAAAATAGGGTATTATAAACTATTCCTCCTTCCTCCTTTTTAAAGTCAGTGAAAAATAGCATATGAAGGAAAATGTAATGGTGATGTTGGTAATATGTATTTTTTTCATCGCATCGCATCGCTTACGGAACCCTTCATAGACGAGTTCGATTCTTTCTTAAAGCGCAGTGCTGAATTCCACCTCGAAAATTTGAGACACTGCGTAGGCGGAAAGTGGGGGCAAAGTGTTTAATATTTTGTTCCGTCTAGTTTGTAAACAAAAGGTAAAAACTACGCAAAAGATGTAGATTAAATCCGAAACGACTATTATATTAGCATATGATATATACAGTTATATGTGCAAATTATTTCTAAACCAATCCACAAGAAACATCTGGATTTAGACAATCAAAAATGAAGCTATACATAATGTAGTTCGCACTGAATTAGTTATCAGTGCGGAGCGATCACGCGGCGGATATTGCTGCATGATTGCGAACAGCTCCACTCAAAGCGATTGGTATACTGTAATAAAAGAGAAATTCGTATGCATTTTTGAAGACTACGTACTGTGTTTGACAAAAAAGCATTTTCTAAATGGTAATACCAAATTTAGGATATATTTTTAAATTATTTTTTATTAATGAAAGTTGAGGCCACATCTGGACCAGGGGCACAAGTGTGTGACTGTAAAGGCGACTCGTTGTCTGATCGATTCACTTATTATATACATATCGCTCTGGTGTCGAGGCAAAGCACGGCGTTGAGTTCCACCACTAAATGGAGAATAAAGTGTCTTACCACTAGGTTCCCATTTCCTACTTACCCTGTTGTGTGTGAGATACAGATTGACGCTAAAAAAAATTAGAAAAAATATAATGTACTGTGAAATTATATAGTTATGGCACATCCACAAATTGAAATTCTTTTGACGCTCGTTAGCGATTAAGCCCCCATCCATGTTCAATATAAAAGATTACATGTAAAATGCGATTACCTTATTACAATGGTGGCTCAACTCATGATATTACTTATTTGAAAAGAGCTAGCGGTTTTTATGTAACAGAGTAATAAAAAAAATATAAACAAATATGGAGTAGTAATTGGACTTTCACACGAGGAGGTGAAATATTTACTTAAAATTATATTTCCATTTCTTCGCTCTGGTATCGAGGCAAAGCGCGGCGTTGAGTTCTGCCACTCAACACGCAATGCCTCTAGAATTGGGCAGAAAGTGGGGAACGGAAGCAGAGAGTGTCTTAACTCTAGGTTCCCTCTGCCCCTGCTGTGTGCGGGATACAGCGTTAAGCGGCGACCTGCTTGGTTTACATTCAACACAGTGGCGTCACTTGAATCTTTATAATTATAAACATATTATTTCATAAACATTAATATAATAAAAATTAATCAATCAGCTTAATTCTCGGAATTAATGCATTTTATGCAATATATAGAAATTAGCTGTATAATGCATATAGTATTGTTCTTGTTTTAATACTTTCTAAATAATTCTAAATAGTTGTGGCGCAGTGGCAGACGAATTTGATTGTAAGCGCGTCAGATTGTGGGATCTATTCCGATATGAAATTTTTCATATATTAATTTGTTTGCTTTTTTTTAAATCGCGGCGTTGAGTTCCACCACTCAACTCACAATGCTTTCAGATAAAGGTGGATATAATATACTGATACTTCATATGTACATATATAAAGTAATAAGTATTGCACATATAGATATTTTAGATTTCATACATACTCGTATATATCATCTTCAAACAAAGATAACAAAAACAATTGTAATGCACTACATTATATGTATTAACATTTACGAGAAGTTGAAATCAAATAAACAAATCAATGAAGTCTTTGTATTCTTCTAGAATAATAATAAATATAAATTTCAAGAAAATCCGATCTCCACTTTTCAGTCGAATATGATATATTGCGTGTTGAGATAGGCTTAGTATCATTCAATTATTTCTTAATTAACGCCCTCACCCCTAAAATATGTACTAAGTTCCAACAATATGATGTCATATCGTAAGCAATTAATCATCTGTCCATCAGTAGAAGCTAACATTTACTTTAACTAACTAACATTTACTTTATTTACAATAAAGCAAACATTTACTTTCCTAATAAATAAAATTATGGCCTGTTGGAAAATTACTATTAGTTAATATTGTAGTCTCTTTTAATATTGTTTCTATTAATTTTTTTTTAATTTTCCCTAATATAACAGAAGATGCCAGCGGCGTGACGCAGGGGTCACACCACCAGCGTGCGAATGTCGACTCGACAGGTTGCGGGTCGATACCCACTCGGAGAAAATAAATATATATTATATTTTCATTTCCTCGCTTTCAATTCTCTGCGCTGTTACTTCTCGCGTTCTCTCTTCAGTGATTGATCAAATAATAAATTGTTTAAATAAAATTTAGAAATAGCTTTTTACTTCATCGTCACCATCATCATCAGCCTGTCCTAGTCCACTGCCGAAAATAGGCTTCTCCAATAGCACGCCACTGAGCTCTATCTTGAGCTGTTCGCATCCAGCCGATGCTAGCCATTTTGCGAATATCCTCACTCCATCTAGCTGGAAGACGTCCCACATTACGCTTGCCGAGGCGTGCTTTTTTTACTTAAGCATTGTTTTATTGTAGGTGTATAAGATTTCTCTGAGTAGAAATATTTTAATAAAAATAACTTTTAAAAGTATTTAATCTTATAACAGTATAATAAAACTAACAATTTAAAAAAAGAAACTAATATCTTACAAGTCCAGTTAAATAAAAAAGTTTAATTTAATTGAAGAAAATAAGAAAATATCAAAGTATGTATATTAAGTTATAAGTGGGTCATATGCATCAAAGAATCGAAAATGGACTCCTCGTATAATTTTTATATTTTGAATAAATTTAATAAGTTGTAGATATCGATTTTATTTCAAGTATTATAATAGTAAACATTTTATATTAAATTTAGAACTACATACCTACATAGATTTTAAATGTAAGTATATTAATATTATAAAGTGGGCGGATTTGTTTGTTGAACGCGCTAATCTCACGAACTATTAGAATTGAAAAAATATTTTTGTGTTGGATAAAAAGAAAGATATTTATCACTTCAAAGTAACTGTTGTCCAAGTTATCGCGGGGATTTAGTATGTCAACACTAGGTTCTCAGGTTCCGTCTGTGTACTCAGCTATGTGCAGGATACGCCGAGAAGCAAACAAATGGATGAAGCCGCAGGTACAACTTTGTACAATATATTATAGGAAAGCAGAAAACTGATATTTGATAGGATAAAATGTAAGAAATATCAAAATATCTAGACTTTAATGTATTAGACCGCTCGATCAACGTCTATCGTTATGCCAACCCTTTAAGATAGAGGTAACAAGCGCTTTCTTATGCTTAGATTGTGTTTATTTAGGAGCACTTTTAGTAATTATTACACTTGTTGCCATCTTTGTCCAATTGAAAACAGTGTGTGCAGACGATGGTTGTGGGTTCGGGTCCTACTGAAAATGATATCGACTATAAATATACTGAATATGAATATGGACTCCGTTTTGGTATTGAGACAAAGCGCGGCGTTGAGTTCCACCACTCAACACGCAATGCCTCTAAAATTCAGCGGAAAGTGGGGGAACGATAGTATCTTTGAGGAAACGGAGTGTCTTAATATGTTATTTTTGTGCAGCGCTAAGCCGAAAAGTACCCTTTTTGTCTACATTCAGCATTTTCGGACCAGAGTGAACTATAAGACAGGATGCTGTAAGTAAAATGACTAAACATATTTTACCTCATCTTTAACTCTATTTATTTGGGAATACATATTCTAGTTTCATTTACACTACATTTCTAAATAAAATATCACGTAAGACGCCAATATTTCTAGTACTTTCAATACTTTCTCCGACAAAATCTGAGATATGCAAACGCAGCTGTACTACATAGTAATTCGGTCTCGCTATCCGAATCCACAATAGGCGATAAGTTGAATATTACAGATGTAAAAATCTTCCTACAGAGATGCCATTAACATATGTAAGTTGTATGTAAGTTTGTTCGCTTCATGTACTAAAATTTCGAAGTAACTTGGTAAGAAAGTATGGCAATAATATGATCAGAGCGCTTGGATGGTTTCCAAGGGACGCTGGTTCAAATCTCGCTACGTTAACATTTTTATACGATTTCTAAAAAAGTAAAACTCACTCAAAGAATATTTTTAATAAAATAATTTTTTACAAAATAAAGTAGTAATTTTATATAAAATAAATCGTACTTTGATTTTGTTAAATAAAAATAATTAGAAATTGATTTTATAATTTTGAATTCCTATTTTGTACCACTGCGCCTTGACGGCCTCTACTATTTATACTGTACTATTTAAAATCCCGGTCAAATGCAAGGCAGACTCGCATACTGAAAGTTCCGTACTGTTTGTTATTAAGATTGTATGTCAACGTGAAGTAAAGTTTACTAAAGTTAACAAACTTAAGTTTGCATTTGCATACGTCCATATGCACTTGTTTTGTATGAAATTAACAAAGATATAAGTTTGTAATGATTTCTATGGATTTTTTCCTTAATTTGTATTGCAAGTTCTCACTTCTTGCTAAATTACATTATTTTCTTATAAACTGCAGCAAAATCGATGCATCTTTTGTTTGAATTGCTCCGGACAGTCGGATAGAAGGACAACATAGTGGTCCTACAAGGGTTTCGTTTTATCACTTTGACGTACGGAACCCTAAAAATATTACATTTAAACATTAGTACACTTTACGATACCTTTTGTAATATTTAGATGATCTCTAAAGTATTGCAAGAATCACCACAAAAAAAACAATCTATATCTCATTAAAATCACATTATAAATATATTTAAACGAGTACAGCTGTAAAAAAACCTCTTACATAATAAGTTTAATAGCGACAGTAAATAAATTGCCACTTTGACAAAAAGTTTGAGAGACAGATAGAGTATAGCTTTCAAGGCCTGTCGACTCAGACGAGGAATACAAGTGGAGTGCCATTACGATTGCAATACTATCAATAGATATGTTTTTTTACTTAGTCATTTTCCTACTACATAATTTAGTAAAATGTGTTGGGTGTAATATTGAAACTGAGATATGGGAACAGATTCGATTCTTTTACTGATGTAAACACCTATAGCAAAATGATATACAATATGATTATTGTATATCATTTTGCTATAGGTGCTTTAGACAAATTAATTGTTGTTGTTTAATCGAAACCTTTTTGAATCAATATGGGCTTACAAGCACTTATCAAATGCCTGGATGGAATTAGCATCGTGATGTTAAAAATATCACACATTCTTTTGCATTAATATGTATGTCTAATATACGTATAGTTTTTTTTAAATAGTTTTTAAAGTGTTATTCCACACTCAGAAAAGAAAAATACTTATTTAGAAAACGTATATAAAGTTGGACGTAGCGTGGTCGGTTTCCAGGAGACGCGGGTTCAAGACCCAATACGTTCAAATTTTATATAGTTATCTTAATTCAAAATCTGTTTGAGTTCCAATCAATTCCAGCATCCGATCTCCCAGATGTGGAAAATAGCTATATTTTGCATATATTAGCATATGCAGAGAGAACCCAGTGTCAAGACAGCCCGTTTCTGCCTTCCGATCAATTTTTGTTGAGCCCATAGATCCGATGATATCAAGACAGCTTGGTCTTGTCACAGCGGGGAAATGAAAACAGTTTATTCCTCCGAGTGGAAATCGAACTCATAATCTTCGCGGAATTCTTAATAAATTTATAAAATGGCAATAAATATACTTTTACAACATCAATAAAAAATATGGACCACTCTCGTATTTTATTTATTAGTCTAATTGAAGTGTTAAGACTAAAACTGTTAAGTCCCTAAGTATCTGTTTTACGTCCACTCAGTTTACGTTCTGTCTTTGTTCCAGCTACCATATAGCAGCTATAAAGCATTTTAATTAATTAAATTAGAAAGTGCAAGAATATTAACATGAATGTATGTTAATCTAAATTATTACAATAATTTAAAATGAGACAATATACGAACAATGTTTGTCGTGACGCAGAGGCGTGCAACTGTATACGTGACGGTTGCGGGTGTGATTCCCACTCGGGGGAATGAAATATTTATTATTTTCATTTCCTCGCTCTAATGATATTCCGCTACTCAACAAGCAATGCCTCGAGAGTTCGGAGGAAGGTGGGGAACGGAAACTCTGCCTACCCTGTTATTGGAGATACATGTGTTCTTATCTTAATTTCGGTGACGCTAACTGTTCGGTTTATTACATACAAAAAGCGATCTTATATAGATTTTAACTTAAATAAATATTTTATATCATTTAGTATCGCAGTGGTTTTTTTTTTCCCCACCATTCCCTCCTAAGTCTTCAATAAATCAAAATTTTATAATAAATTTGTGCTGCCAGCATAACTACACATTAGTATATTATATTTTCTACATGTATAGCTGCTTATTCCACCGAATTTCTGACATTTTTCTTAAATTTTTATGCGAATATAGTGATGGTTTTAAATTTTACTTATCGAAAATACGAATGTCACATTAAAGACATTATTATCAATTACTAAATTAATATAGTGTACTTCATCACATTCTGCTCCTCACTATCAGCCAATTCTGTAGGCATTGCGTATTGAGCTGCGGCGTTCAACGCTACAAATATTGTGTAAATTGATAAAATAATTACTCGTTAATACTAAAAAAAATATAATATATTTGTCAAATACAATGAAACTGGATAAAATAGAGAGCTCCACACACTCATCTGCATTAGGAACTTTCAGTAATGAAAAGTGGTTTGCCATTTGATGAATTGGTTTAGTAATTAGAGAGTGTGTGAATTAAACAATGTAAACTACAACTCTAGTGATATTAAAGCTTTATTAATTGAGTAAAAAGAAATAAATAAAAAGGCCAGTCGTGGCGCAGTGGCACAGTGTGACTGTAAAATCGACTGGTTGTGGGTTCGGTCCACACTCGAGGAACTTAAATATTTATTTACATTTATATTTTAATTTCTTTCCTCTGGTTTCGGGGCAAAGCGCGGCGTGGAGTTTTGCCGAGGGTAACGGAGTGACTTAACACTAGGTGCCTTCTGCCTACCCTGTTGTGTGCGGGATACAGCGTGAAGCTGATTTATTGAGTATATAATTATATGTAATCATATATTTTGATTTGATACGTTTTGTTTATACTTCTATACTACTTCCAAATTTTATACTATTACTAATATTATATACAACTGAATAGTTTGTATAAGTAAACGCGCTAATCTCTACTGTCTTATGACGAAGTGAAAAAAAAATGCCGTAGCATTCCATAAATTGTGTATGGCTTTAGGGGGCCGTTTATAATATGTATTAACGCATGTTGTAAAGGCTCCCAGGCTTTACAGTATAAGTGCTGTGTAGCTTCCGATTTCTATTTATCAAATAAAATTTAAGTTAAACAAAAAACAATATATGTAATCTGACTCCTCTCGAACTTATATCAATATTTCAAGTAGAATACATGGGTGATGTATTTGCTATATAAAGAGGTCTTATGAAACACATATTAACAAAGTTGGAAACAATAAAAAAAAGTAATACCCATCATGAGAGTAATTAAATTTCAGATCCAAAATATTAATATTGGTTCTGAATTACAATCTTAAAAGATTTTTTTTCTTCTTACTATTACAATACTAATATCAGAAGAGCTTATTTGGTTCATCGCGCTTATCTCAAAAACTACTGGTTCCATTAAAATAATATTAATAACGCTTGTTTGCACGTTTTGCCTCTATATCAGAGCGAGGAAATTAAAATATTAAATATTCAATTTCAAGAATTAAATGATAATGTAAATTTCGTGAAAGTCAATAGCACTTCTATATTTTAATGAAAATCCAAAGCAAATGTCATCTTTTATTCAGTGCTTTTTTTGCACCGCAAAAAATTTGGTTAATTCTTGAAAAAATGTTAAGTTATTATTTATTTAATATAAAACGTATATAAAAGGCTTTGCAGTACAATATCACAAGCAAGTTTATCCTCAAAGTGTTCTATGTAATTGAGATTTTATTATTCATTCACCAAGACCGCCCGCACCGCTGACTTCGCATTAACAGAGTACAGTGACTTACGTTATGGAATTTAGAATTTAGTTAAACTTTATTTTAAAGGTACCATTAAGTACATGCTACTGAGAAGAATTCTCCTATTAGGTGGTATGGGAATTTATGATAATGTGTTAAAAAAAACGCTTTTCTAATTTCTTAACTGAAGAAACTCATACCTAAAAAATATTAAAAAAAAGAAAATAAATCATACAAAAATTATAGATATAAATATAGCACAAATTATCTAATACTGTAATGATTGGACTAACAGACAACCAACACCAGAAACTGCACTACATAGAAACCTAGTAAGGCCGGTATAAATCACAAGTTACTAAGAATGAATTTACCGAAATTCCTAAGAAAAGAGGAAAAAGCGGCCCTAGCCCAAAATGGTTCTTCTAATACATTTACCTATAAGCCATCTTCTTTGTGAGAAACACCAATTGTTTTCTTTTCCATAGTGTATTGCAGCCGTAGATCGTTGAATTATGCGCAACATTAATTTCATTCGATCACGTAGCCCTCCTGAGAGAAAGCTTTTCACATTGCATTATTTATCGCGTCTGTTTATTTTTAAATTTCATTTATGCCAGTTGCCTTGCGGGGTCTGAAGTGGCATAAATATAGTGGAAAATATATATAAGTTACGGCTTTATCCCGTATTCAGGAAGACGCAAAGAGAGCCTAGTATTAATATATACAAATATAAATAAATTCTAAAAAAAACAGAATAAAACAACAATTTTAGGGGGTCGCCATGTTTGTCACATGATTATTTTACTGTTTTTATAGTTAATACGAAACCTTTCGTGACTGACTTACAATTGGGCGACTTTTGCGCACACACACAATGTGTCTAAAATTAGGTAAAAAGCAGGACGAATTTTTTTTTCCATACTAATTCCTAAGATTACGTCATTATATTCGTTTTATATTTCAAAATACTACTTTATGCAAAACCATTCGTTATAAAGAAATTTCCCTTATTTTGATAATTTTAGTGAAATTTTGTACTTTCAAAGATTTATAAAATGACAACCAAAATTCAAATATGAATCCATAATCTTTGAAAAGGCCAAACAAACAAGCTTGCGGTCCTCTTGATGGTAAGTGATCACTATACGTTGCTGGCCTTGAAAATGGAAATAGACACGGTTTTAAAAGGTATCATGTCGAATTGACCTGGAAACACTGCCGCAGGTGCAGCCTATTCCAGCCCAGTTAAAATTTCGTGGTGCATGAAAAGAAGTTCAAATGAAACCGCACAATAGTGAAGTGCCACGTGCCAGATGGCGTGGATTTAAATATCATTGATATAGGAAAGTGGATACTATTCTCCAAGATTTGTTTCAATAAGTACCTATAGTTAAGGTCTACTTAAGTCTAGAAATGAAATTGTATTCGAAATCAAATTGGGACCAAATAGATATATCAATTTCATACCTTCATTCAATCAGGTCCGTCCTGCATAAAATTACAGCTTATCCGAATTGATAAAGTTCCGCTCTAATATATTGTACAATTCATTTAAATAAATATGTGGAGATTATATGAGATTATATATAACTTTCCGCATAATTTTTGAAACACTTGAGTGGCGGAAGCTCAACGCCGCGCTTAATCTTGCTACCAGAGAATATGAAAATAATTTATTTCTCCAATGTGATGTGAACCCACAACCGTCGAGTTAACAGACGCCGTACCTTTGCGCCACGGCGATGGTCGGTCCTTTCATTCATAGATTAAATGTAATCTAATACCTATACAATGTACAACAATAACTAAAACTAACAAAAATAAAGATTATTGTCGAGTTATTTTTTTTAAAGACGTTATTTTTTTAATGGGTATATCAAGAAAAATATAACGCATATTTTTCTTGATATACCTTACATTAACATAGATATTTTTTAATACTCATTTTAAATTTTCTTACGGTTTATCATTACCATATTAGGAGTTTTTCCAATAAATGTCATTGTAGTTTTTCGTTCCATTGAGAAATAGAAATGGAGTTTACCTGCAAAAAGAAAAAAATATATTTATAATGTCCTTTTACATTTGAACTTACATTTGCAAAGTTGATATATTTTTCCGCCAAAAGTAAAAAATATATTTTCTGGTCTTAGAATATATTTTTTTGCAGTAAATATTGTTTGACTTTATCTAATTCCTTGGCGTATATTGAAAGCCAGTAAAGATATGAATAAAAATATGGTCATTTAGACCACTAATATTGGATATAAAAACAAAGCTTTATGCAGCTTATTTTGTTATATAACTGTATTACTGTCATCTGTAGAGATAGCTTCACGCTGTATACCGCAGATAACGTGATAAACTGAGGGAACGTTGTGTCACTACATTTCCACACCACACAATTTTTGAGATATTGTGCATTGAGTGACAAAACGCAACATCTTGCTTTGCTTGGACACCAGAGCGAAGGATTGAAAATGATAAATATATATGTTATTTCCTCGAGTGGGAATCGAACCTACAACTTGTCGCGTTAAAAGTCACATACTTGTGCCTCTGCGCCACGACTGGCCCCAGTCAGAAGATACTTATATCATCAAAAAAAATATAACAGAAAAGAGAAAACGGTTTTAATAGCTTAAGTAATTATTATACATAATATATAGTATTACATATAATCATGAAAAATAATAATTTGTGGCAAGCAGTAACTACCTACTTGACAGATTTAACTCTCTATTAATGACCCTTCCACATTAAAATATTAATTTAGCAACTCTTCATGTTTACAATTTCATTCAACAACGAAAATGTAGTGTATTTTAGTTAGGTAATGTGCATATTTGTAGATTTGTAGCATCATTGTAGCGTACCTAGTGCACTTAATATAAATAAAATTGTTAGGATAGTTATAAATTATATTTCATATTTTTTTCATTTTCCTGCTCTTGTAGAGAAAGACGGTGTTGAGTTGCGCCACTCAAAATGAAAATTCTAAAATAAGGCGGAAAGTGAGGAACAGAGCGTATTATTAGATTCCCCGAGCGTAGGCTACTCAGCATCACGCTGTGTCTAGGGAGTGTCTTGATACTAGGTTCCCTCTGCTTACCCTGCTGGTAGGCAGAGGGAACCTAGTATCAAGAGACTCCGTCCCACACTTTCCGCCGAGTTCTGGAGGTATTGCGTGTTCAATGGCGGAACTCAAATAGGCTACTCCTGTCTTATTTTTTTTAGACAAATATAAAGTATTTAATTTAGAAGGGATCCAGATAATTTCACATTATTTATATTTACCTTCTGGATTCTTTAGTTTAGGTATGAGGCAATAACATTAAGGGCAGTATCCTGTATATCATAATGATATAGTTTTAGTAATAGAGTTTCATGGTCTACACATTAAAAGGCTTTGGATAAATCACAAAACACTCCAAGGGCATTTTGTGACTTCTCCTATGCCTCATAAATGTGCTTTAGGAGTGCAGCACCCGCATCTGTAGTAAACCTGTAATCTGTAGCTGCCTTTGGTTAAACCATATATACTACTATATAGCAATTGTTAGCTTTTACTTAAAAACGGTAAAGTTCTCAGGGTCAAATCTATCTCCACTTTTGCAATGTGGCGCTATTTTGCCATATTTCATTACGTCAGGAAAAGTACCAGATTCTACACAATTACTTATTTAGAAAACGTGTAAAAATTTGAACGTAGCGGGACTCGAACCCGCGCCTCCTGGAAACCGACCAGGCGCTCTGACCACTAAGCCTTCTCCCCAAGCTACGTCGAAATTTACACAATTGTTAAAAATTAAAGCAAGATAAGGAACAATATTTAGTATAAGAGTGTTAAGTATATTAACAAACATGCTTCATAAACCAGCTTCCTTCAAACTAAGAGTTTTTGAAAACTTTAACAATTTCATCTGGTAATACATTCTTAAGCACAAAATTTTGTCTACAATTATTTACATGGTTTTTTTTTTGTATTAATACATTCCTTAATCCTTATGTTATATAACTTCCGTTTCATACTATAATATCATGAATGTATTCCATAATATCATGAATGTACATCATATTCCATAATATCATGAATGTACATCATAAGAAAACTATTACTCTTGTTTCCACATGACAAAGAAATACGGAGCAATAACGCTGAGTGTTGTGCAATATGCATATCAGAGCAGGAATACTGGGTAAATGGATTTTTTTTACGTGATTCTTCAATAATAGGATATTGCTATTCTTTTATAATTACACTTTAAGACATATTAGAAAAATACCATAAGATATATAAGAGAATAATAAAAAATACCAATATCGTCGATACACCTAATACACGTATTCTTATTTTTTATGAATACACTAAAAGGATTTCACAATGAAGTAAAATAATAAAATACTCCACGTACAATAAACGAAATATAGCTGTACTCAAATGAGTACGGTGACCTCTAATGGATTAAAAAAATGTTATAGCAATCATGAGCGAGTTCATTATCCCACTTGTACTTAGACAATTTTTGGGAAACTGTCACCACAACGTTTATGAGGACTGAATCGTCATTGATTCCTAATGAGTGTAGTAGCTAAAATAAATAAAGCGACCGTTTTCGGATCAACTAATGAACAGATTTTTTAACCGCGAAAATTGTTGAGTTCAGTGTAGACGCTGTATATAATACCTGTATCCTGGACATGCATATAAAATATATACACTTAAGCAATTTTGTGACTTGCCTACGTGCCACCCAGCTGTGCCCACGTGGACTATGTAATCCCATTTTGTAGTCCATAAAAGGACTACAGTTTCAAAAACTTTGAATATTATGTTCTTTTATCTAATTACTAGCGGCCCGCTCGCGGCTTCGCCCGCTTAAAATACATGATTATTGATTTA